>ML780845.1:960367-991918 GCA_009831015.1 Picea engelmannii
AATTCAAGGGTAAACCTAGACTTAATAATGAAATATTTTCTCTTGTGGACTTTAAAAAGGTGCCAACTTCCTATAATAAAATATAGTACTCTGAATACAATATTAACATCAATGTCATTAAATAACTTTATAGATAATAAATTCATTAAAAAATTAAAAATAAACACTGAACACATTATTAAGATCAGTTTCATTAAATAACTTTATAGGTAAGAAATTTCTCATATATTAATATATTATTGATGAAGTAAACCTCAATAGGTTACTTAGTTTTTAATACAAAAATACAAATAATAGTAGAAACAATTTTTGTTCCTATTCTAATTCGTAATTTATTTTGATCAATTCAAGGGTAGACATAGACTTAATAATGAAATATTTTCTCTTGTGGACTTTAAAATGACACCAACTTCCTAAAATAAAATATATTACTCAATACAAAAAAATATTAGTTACTATGAAAATAATTAAAAATGATATAGTAATGAACACATTAGTATTATGTCATTAAAGATCTTTATAGGTCACTTGAAAATGGTGCCAATCTCCTAGACATACTATAGTACCTCAAGAGAGTGTTACTATAATATCAATTTATAACTAAAATCTAGGTTAATAATAGAAATAGACATTGATTATTAATGACATTAAATAAATTTAGGGTGAGAAATTTCTTACAAATCTATTATTTATAATGTAATCCTTTATCAACTTAGCTTTTAATAGAAAATATACATAATAATAATAGAAATAAATTGTGTTGTTATTCCAATTTATAATTGATTTTGATTGTTAACAATAAACTTAATAGGTAGTAACTCACATATAATATTTTCTTTTGTCGACTATATTTTTAATACAAAAATACAAATAATAGTAGAAATAAATTTTGTTGCTATTCTAATTCATAATTTATTTTGATCAATTCAAGGGTAAACCTAGACTTAATAATGAAACATTTTCTCTTGTGGACTTTAAAATGACGTCAATTTCCTAAAATAAAATATATTACTCAATACAAAAAATATTAGTTACTATGACAATAAATACAAATGCTATAGTAATGAACACATTAGCATTACATCATTAAAGAGCTTTATAGGTCACTTGAAAATGGTGCCAATATCCTAGACACACTATAGTACCTCAACGTTGAGATTGTTACTATAATATCAATTTATAACTAACATGTAGGTTAATAATAATAATAAACATTGATTATTAATGACATTGAATAAATTTAGGGTGAGAAATTTTTTACAAATCTATTATTCATAATGTAATCCTTTATCAACTTAGCTTTTAATATAAAAAATATATAATAATAATATAAATAAATTGTGTTGTTATTCTAATTTATAATTGATTTTGATTGTTAAAACAATAAACTTAATAAGTAGTAACTCACATATAATATTTTCTTTTGTCGACTATTGTAACGACCCTAGTTAAATAAATATTTAAAGATGATAAAGTAAAATTAATTAAAGAAAATAATTGTGATTAATTAAGTAATACTCTGACTGCAGATCACATTTAATGACATGAGAAATAAATTTAAAAGATCAATGAAAAATGTTAAAAAATGGTTGTGTATGCAGAGAGGGAGCCTATGAATCCCGAGAAGATAAAACATTTAAGGGGGAGAAGGGACAGGCATGGAGGGTGGTTGGAGGAGTAACTGCATGAGTCAGCGAAGAAGGAATAAGGGAAAGGGGAAGGTGGACGGGAGGATCATTCGATGAAGGAGAGATTTTCTGAGGACTTTTGGACTTGTTGTGAGCACAGAGTTGGGCACTGTGGCTTTTGATTAGGGGAGGCACTGAGTTGCTGGAGGTTTTGGGCACGGAGGGCCGGGATATCCGTAGATATCTTGGAGCTAGTTAGTTTTCCTAGTTGGCAGGGAGGACAATAGTTTTGGGTAGTTATTTTCCTGTTTGTGGCAGGGTTGATCTAGTAGCAAGAAGCAGGAAGGCAACAGTGAGGCACAGAGGCAACCGAAATTAGCATCAGAACCAGGTACTTTGTTAAGTTATGTATTTATTTATTTCTGCCATGAAATCAATATTTATTGATAAATCTAAGTTATTGAAGTTGTTGTTATAAGAATCACTATTATGCTAAGAAGTTATTGTTTCAGTTTACGAAATAAAATGTTTATGAAACTTAATGATGTTTAGAAATATATGGTTGTTACATATGGTATCGGAGCTGGTCAAGTATGTTTTGTATATGGACAATGACCAATGATAGGCAGAGCGCTTCGTTTATGGATTGAACCCGAAGATAAGAGCTATGGTGCAGATGTGGAAACCGTCTTCAGTAGCGGAGGCGGTAAAAAGTGCGCGTTATGTGGAGGAACACATGAACTTAACAGGGGGTACTAGATCAACATTTCCGCATCGCCCTAGATTCGTAGGAAAGACCCCGAGGAAATTTCCTAGGGGAGGGGGCTCGAGGCCACCACCTTATGGTAACAGAGTCATTCCAGGGACAGTAGCTGCAGGGATTTCAATGGCAGCTAGTGAAGCATCTCGTTCATCACCAATGGTGCAGACAGGTCCACGACCATCTCAGGGAACAACTAGTAGGGGCAGGGGTTCTAAGGGAAGGAACTCATTTCAAAGACAGACACATAACAATGCACAAGTTCAACCTGGTGTTACTTTTTGGGGGTGTGGGGGACCCCATTACTAGCGTGAGTGCCCGGAGTTACAATCAGGGTTCATGCATAGAGAAGGAAAGGCACCAATGGGGAGAGAAAGTAGCAACCATCAGATTTACACAACAGTTAACAACCGCCAGTCCGAACATCAATCCAAAATAGTAGAATCCTCAGGTACATTAAATCATGTTAATGTTAAGATTTTGTTTGATTCTGGTGCGACAAATAGTTTCATTTCACCATCTGAATTAGAAAAGAGTGGGCTGGCAACCTACGAGCATGATGACTTTAAACAAGTCGATATGGCTTCGGGGGAAAAACAAGTTGTAGGACCTAGCGTCGATAATTGTATAGTAGACCTAGGAGTGTGCACTACCAGGTTGAAGGTATACGTCACTGCTCTTGGAGCATATGACTTAATAATTGGAATGGATTGGTTAGCAACTCATCGAGCTTTGGTGGACTGTTTCACAAAGAGGGTGGTTTGTATTGATGACGAAGGAAGACCAATAGTAATCCAGGGTGTACAGAGAAAAGTGTCATTACGCTTTATATCAACTATGAAGGTCAAGGGGTTCTTGAGGAAAGGGTGTCGACTATATGTAGTGGAAGCAGTGGGTGAAAGGAAAGGACCCTCATTAGATCAGTATCCGGTATTGTCAAAATTTCCAGATGTTTTCCCAAACAAGTTACCAGGGTTACCTCCGGAAAGGGAGATTGATTTTACTATTGAGCTAAAACCTGGTGCAGAACCAATATCCAAGACTCTGTATAGGATGGCGGTGCCGGAACTTTGTGAATTGCAAATGCAGTTGAAGGTGTTACTAGACTTAGGGCTAGTAAGGCCCAGTGTCTCACCTTGGGGCGCACCGGTAATTTTTGTAAAGAAGAAGGATGGATCCTTATGACTATGTATAGACTATAGGGACTTGAACCGTGCTACAGTGAAAAATAGGTACCCAATGCCATGAATAGATGACCTCTTCGATCAGATGAAAGGAGCAGCGATATTCTCAAAGATCGATTTGTGATCTGGATATCATCAGTTAAGGATTAAGGAAGGTGATATCCCAAAAACTGCCTTTTGAACTCGGTTTGGACATTATGAGTATATTGTAGTACCTTTCGGATTGACCAATGCGCTAGCAGTATTCATGAGCCTCATGAACGGCATATTCCGGAAGTACGTAGACCGTTTTGTACAAGTTTTTCTGGATGACATTCTCATCTATTCCAGGAATGAAAGAGAACACGAGGAACACTTGCGAATAGTGTTGTCTTTCCTTAGGGAGAAAAAATTGTATGGGAATCTATCGAAGTGTTCCTTCTTCCAGAAAGATATCCACTATTTAGGTCATATCATATCCGGCGAAGGAATCTTGGTGGACCTAGAAAAGGTAAAGGCCATTATGGAATGGCCAGTGCCGAAAAATGCACATGAGGTGAGAAGCTTCATGGGGCTAGCGAGTTATTACCGGAGATTTGTGGAAGGATTCTCAAAAATAGCGAAACCCATCACCACTTTGCAATGCAAGGGGGTCAGGTATGAATGGACAGAAGAATGTGATAGTGCATTCATTAAGCTTAGGAGGTTACTAACTAGTGTGCCAATTCTACGAGTGCCAGATATGGAAAAGGACTTCATGGTCTGCACAGATGCCTCGAAATAAGGATTGGGGGCCGTGCTAATGCAGGATGGAGGAGTGATAGCTTATGCATCAAGGAAGTTGAAGAAGCATGAAGAGTTATACGCGACTCATGACTTAGAGTTGGCAGCGGTAATGCTAGCTCTGAAACTTTGGAGGCACTATCTTGTGGGGCAAAATTTTGAACTCAAAACGGACCATCAAAGATTAAAACATCTCTTCACTCAAAGAGATATGAATGCCAGGAAAAGGCGATGGAGTGAGTTTATGAGTGAGTCTGATTTTGGTATTTCATATATAAAGGGAAAGGAAAATGTGGTCGCATATGCCTTGAGTAGGAGACCACGTATATTCTCCTTGGTGACCTTAAAGGTCAGTCTAAGGGAATATGTGTTGACACAACTACTAGGAGACAGTTGGTATTTAAAGGTTACTTCAAACCTCCAGAGTGGGAGGCAGTTAGACCCAAAGTATGAAGGATATAATCTAGAAATAGACGGATTGTTAAGATATCAAGGAAGGATGTACATCCCTGAGAATGGGGATATTCGAAGCATCATACTGAAGGAATCCCATAGATCACTTTATTGTGCACATCCGGGTGTGAAGAAGATGTACGCAGAGATGAAGAAACTCTTCTTTTGGGTAGGCATGAAGTACGATGTAGTCCATTTCGTCGCCATATGTCTAGAGTGTCAACAAGTGAAGGCCGATCACCATCACCCGACAGGCCTCCTACAACCACATGATGTTCCTATGCCCAAATGGGAAGTCATCTCAATGGATTTTGTTGTAGGGTTTCCACTCACATGTCATAGACACAATGCCATTCTTGTGATAGTGGATAATTTAACCAAGAGTGCTCATTTCATAACGGTTAGAGACACTTACGATGTTACTGATGTGGCACACGTGTTCATAAGCGAGGTCATCCGTTTGCACGGGATACCTAAAAAGATCATTTCAAATAGGGACTCAAGATTCATGTCTAGGTTTTGGACAAGTTTATAGTTAGCATTGGGGACTCAATTGAACTTAAGCATAGCTTATCATCCAGAAACAGATGGGAAACCTGAGAGAGTAAATCAAGTTATGGAAGACATGCTTAGGATGTATGTAATGGATAATCAAAACCAGTGGGAGAAGTACCTACCTTTGGTAGAGTTTGCCTACAATAACAGTTATCATAGTTGCATCGGAATGCCACCATACAAAGCTTTGTATGGAAGGCCATGCAAAACACCATTGAGTTGGGATAGATTAGAAGACTGAGTAACAGTTGGGCCAGAATTGATTCAGGAAATGGAGGAACAGGTGATTCAGATCAGGCAGAGGCTAAAGGAAGCATAGGATAGGCAGAAAAGTTATGTGGATGCACACAGGATTGACCGAAATTATGAAGTGGGGGACCAAGTTTTCATTCATATCAGGCCTAATAAGAGTACCATACGGTTCGGGAAGGGGAAAAAGTCATCACCTCAGTTTATAGGGCCATTTAGGGTCCAAGAGAAAATTGGACCCGTTGCCTATCGTCTCGTACTGCCACCCAACTTGCATAAAACTCATAATGTATTTCATGTATCTGTTTTACGTCATTATGTTGTTGATGAATCACATAAACTGAATTGGAAAGAATTGCAGGTATCCGATGTGGGAACCCTCACGGTAGAACCGTTATGCATATTGGACCGTAGAGTCCGATAGCTTAGAAACCGTCTGGTAGATCAAGTTAAGGTCCAGTGGGACAAGTATAGTCCAGGATCTGCTACTTGGGAGGATGCCGAGATACTACGGTGAGACTATCCCTCACTATTTCGACCACCTCAAGAACATGTTTCTCGAAGGTGGGGTGTATGTAACACTACCTTTTGACTTAGACAACCAGGATTATCTGAGACCTATACACTTTATTTCCCTAGACACAGTGAAACTATTAAGTGATACACTTAAACTTTTAACTTATGAACTTTTATGAATGATTAAATGTTATCAATGATGAGGCATGTAATGCGATCTGTTATGTGAATGTGAATTTTACAAATGTTTAAATGTTATTGATGATGATGTATATGATGTGACATATGTGAGAAAGTGAAATTGTTGAATGTTTAAATACTATTAGAATGATGTTGGATACAATGCAGTCTATTTTGGGCAAATGATAATCTCATGAATGAATGCTGATTTTGAATTATGGGATATTATGAAGTCTAATTCTATGTGGAAAAATTTGATGTTGATCTATCGGTACAGGGATACCAAAGTGAAGTGATGATAGTATGCAATTATATGATGATAATGCATAGAAATGTATGAGTCGTGTTGCAGACTAATTTGCAGGTTACGGGCTATGAAATAGCCAAGTGATAATGATGATGAAAGTGGATATCAGAACCACTAATTGAGAAACATTATGGTATAAATAATGTATGTGCAATTTATATTGATTTGTATGCATTTCTATGATATGTGGATTAGTGCATGATTTTGGTACTAATACTACCCAAAACCGAATAAACGATGACAAAACCTCCAGCAACACAGTGCCCCTGTATGTTCCATTGTAGGGTGTTGACCCTGGTTCTGTTAGGAGGGGTGGAGACATTTCCCACCATGTATCCTCTGAAACCTGAATTCATGGGAGGACGGTGCTAGTTCACGCTCCCCAAGACGTGTGATGATGACTGTCAGTTGCCTGCTAGGGAAGCTTGGTCGAGATAGTGACACTTCCACTTACGGGTTCTATTTGGAGTTAGGTCAATATAGTTGACGCTCCAAGATAGTCTAGCAGAGGACGGATAGGAATGGTTTTGGAAGTAGGTTAGGGAGGAAGGATGAGTAGAATAATGGAGACTATATGGATATCTGTCTTGTGGTGGAATTTGATGTCGTCCCTTCAAAAAAAAATAAAAAAAAATGTGTATATATGAATATTCATTATTATGAAACTAAACCGCAGTTGTTTAAAATAAATTATTGAACCGGACAATTGTAATTAAACAATTTCTGACACAATTAATTGATTGTTATCTTTTATAAAAGACTAGTCTTGCTGATTGGATTGAATGCATACCTAAATTATTAAAGGATGACAGTTTGATTATTAGTACGTGAACGAGATTTGCATGTACTAGCTACACATGCATTTCTTGTACATATACACTAGTATGTATGAGATTTCTTGACTTACTTAATGATAATGTCAGTTACTTGTTGTGAATGTGTGAACCATGCTCTTTTCCTTTGTAGCATCAGATACCTTAAACTTCGAGACAAAGTTTCTTGAAGGGTGGGTGTATGTAACGACCCTAGTTAAATAAATATTTAAGGATGATAAAGTAAAATTAATTAAAGAAAATAATTGTTATTAATTAAGTAATACTCTGACTGCAGATCACATTTAATGAACTGAGAAATAAATTTAAAAGATCAATGAAAAATGTTAAAAAATGGTTGCGTATGTAGAGAGGGAGCCTATGAATCCCAAAAAGATAAAACATTTAAGGGGGAGAAGGGACAGGCATGGAGGGTGGTTGTAGGAGTAACTGCATGAGTCGGGGAAGGAGGAATAAGGGAAAGGGGGAGGTGGACGGGAGGATCATTCGACGAAGGAGATATTTTCTGAGGACTTTTGGACTTGCTGTGAGCACAGAGTTGGGCACTATGGATTTTGATTAGGGGAGGCACTGAGTTGCTGGAGGTTTTGGGCACAGAGGGCCATGATATCCATAGATATCCCGGAGCTAGGTAGTTTTCCTAGTTGGCAAGGAGGACAATAGTTTTGGGTAGTTATTTTTTTGTTTGTGGCAGGGTTGATCTAGTAGCAGGAAGCAGGAAGGCAACAGTGGGGCACAGAGGCAACAGAAATTAGCATCAGAACTAGGTACTTTGTTAAGTTATGTATTTATTTCTTTCTGCCATGAAATCAATATTTATTGATAAATCAAAGTTACTGAAGTTGTTGTTATAAGAATCACTATTATGCTAAGAAGTTATTGTTTCAGTTTACGAAATAAAATGTTTATGAAACTTAATGATGTTTAGAAATATATGGTTGTTACAACTATAAAATATTGTCAACCTTCTAATATAATAAAATATAGTACTCAATATAGACAATATTATTTACTATGTCTAGAATTAAAATTGTCATAATAGTAAGAAACACATTGGTATTATGTCATTAAATAGCTTTTATATAGGTCACTTTAAAATTGTGCCAACCTTCTACTAGTATACTAACTCAACATTAGTTAGTATATTAAATTATAATTAAATTGGTTAATAATAGTAAGACACAATATTATTAATGTCATTAAATAACACTAATCAACTTATCTCTTAATACAAGTTATAAATAATAATAATAGAAATAATGTAAGAAACCCAAGTCTAAGAATTAGATTTGCTTTTGCAAGTTTATGTAAATTTGATTTTATATAGTTTATCATGATAAATTTATCAAAACAATGGTGAATATATACAAAAAGTAGTGAACCAAGCAATTTTTTAATTCCACAATTTGAAAAAACACAATCTTGCTAATTTAGTTTGAAATTCTAGATCTATTGTTTTTTATTTAGATCCATTCTTTTACTTAACACACAAGTTAATATGTAGGTAAATCAAGATCCACGATTGTGATCTAGATCCATTTGACTTTCCATAGAAAAATATAAATAATAATAATGGGAATAAATTATAATGATACATCAGAGTTTATAATGATACCTTTATAACAAAAAAATGGTGAATATATACATTCAAAGTAGTGGATTAAATGATTTTCTAATTCCTTTTTTGAAAAAACTCAATCTAGATAAAGTTCTAAAATTCTAGATCCACTGAATATTTCCAAATTTAATGAAATATGTGTTTATCCCAAGTGCCAAAATTCTACCCACTGAACTTCAAAGCACCTGTTATGATGCCATGTTGAAATTAGTTCAGAAAATCACTATATTATACCCAGATTTCAGCCTCCAATTAAGTCATAATAGCCAAGCATTAAATCTTTTACTAGCTTCACTTAATGAGAAGAAACACTAAATAAAGTAGTTCTGAAACTAAATATGCAATGGAATCATATACTAATAGAGGACAAAATATCCATAATGCACCATAAAAAATTCTGGGTAAAACCCAAGAAGAATAACATAGAAAATATGTGACAAATTGAGGAGAAATCTTTTATTAAGATCCAGAAAAAGATACTGAGATTATTATAGTCATTTACAACAATGATATAACAGAACCCAACTTAGAAAATGTGCCTCTTCTACACCCAAAAAATTGTCTAAAAAATCTAGAAATCTGTGCCAAGTTTCAACACAAACTGCATTACATTTCTGTTATAAAGCTGAATTGTATAGCTTGTACTTCATCAATAATAATCTTTGAACAGTAGGCACAAACTTATGTATCAACAGTAAAGGAAAATCTAGAAATAAACAACAACTTGCATTGAAATATGAACCACTATTTCAGTGAATACCTTAGTTGTACCTCCAGCAAATCTGAATAGTATGGATTTCTTTCTCTGTTGTACAGTCCTATTCTATATCAACTGAAACTTTCTTGGGATGAATGTTTGATGCAGGAGCATCTCTCATGACAAGAAAAACCAACGTGGAAGCAGAAGACAACTGGAAGACGTCCAACACAAGTTTTTGAATTTTAAAATTCTCTCTTGAAGTTGACACACCTAACTTAAATGAGATCATTTAATTTAAGCACCTTGGAAAAGAAAATGTACTCAGACCTCGAGTCATACGCTCTCGTTTGAGATAGACATAGGCATTTGTAGTAGTAGTTGAAGGTAGATAGAATTGAATTCTTAGATTAGATAGTTCTCGAAAGAAGAGGGAAAACCAATTATAGACACCCTCATTTGTATCATTGTAAGTTAGTTCATTAAGCAACAGGAAGAAGAAGAGTCTAGAGAATAGGAGAATAGTAGAGAGTTGTAGAAAACACCCATGTATAGATCTTGAATTAATAGAAGAAATTGATTCAGATTCATCGATGGTGTGTTGTTCTCTGTGTATGTGTGTTGAATGCTTTGCTTATGAATACTACTTCCTGTTATGCGTTTGTTATTATGCTGTGTGTATGATTTCATGTGTTAATATTGAAATATGAGAGTGAGTGAGGTGAGTTACAATTGTTTCTCTTTGAGAAAGGATTCCTGCAAGGAGTGCAGTTGAGTCGTCCGCAAGGAGTGCGTTGACAGAAGGCTCGGGAGTTAAACTCTTATTCTCAATTCGCTCAGAAGTGAACGCAAGTTGTTAGATCCGTGCAAGGAGTACACAGGCTAAAGAGAGTCTCAGTCGTGACACTGAGTAGAAGTGTTGAAGGACTACTGCTACGAGCATACGCAGACTCAAAGGAAGCTCGAATAGTTGAAGTGTTCGCAGGCTTGCGGCAAGGAGTGCATGTAGAGAACCTCATTGAGGTTGAAGTTGAGGGAAGCTCAAGAGGGACAGACCTCTGAGTCGCTGAAGATTTAGCATAGACAAGTGTGACTTGAATTCAGAAAGAAGCATCGCATGTAGACAAAGCAGCGAAGGAATCTTGTGGTGAGATACTCCTTTTCATTTCGTGGATTAAACAAGGAAGAACGGATGGTCGAAATCTTCTGAAGAGATTTCACGAAGTTCCTAGGACCATCAGATCTTGCAGAGGTGCAAGGAGGTTACGGTGAGGAGATTCCGAAGGTTTGAAATCTCAAGGGAGGCAGAGCCGTGATTCCAGGTCACATGATCCATAGGATCTACACACGATATCGTGTATCGGGGACTTGGAAGCTGAAGCCCGAAGATTTTGCAGCCAGAGCAACAAAATCATGAGACGCGATAAGATCAGAGTCGTTCATTGTGGAGGATGCGTGTCAGGATATTCTCATCTCGCTGACTCAGATATTGGAAGACTGAAAAGGAAACCCTTCATCTTCGCGAGTAGAGAAGTGGGGAGAAGGCTAAGAATCATCCATCTGAAGGGACAGGTGTCAAGGATCGAGAGATCTCGCTATCTCGGGAGCTCGCAGGGTGAACACCCAAGTGCTTGGCGATAAAAGTTGCGAGACACGAGGTTACGAGGCAGAAAAATAGTGAGAGGTTGTGAGCCATCCATCTGTGTAGGGTAGGTGGCATAGATCGGGAAGCCTCGCGAACTCGGGAGTTCGCTGGTTGAAAACCCAAGTATTGGGTACTCCAAGTCGTGAGTGGTGAAGTGGTGAGATATTTGGAGCCATCCATCTGAGGGGATAGGTGGCAGAGATCGGTGATCTCACGAACTCATGATTTCATAGAGTAAAAGCCCAAGTATTGGGTGTGTAGTAGTGTGGGCCATAGTGAAGCACGAGTGGAATACAGGTGGCACCAAAGATTCATGAGTCACGAAGTACCAAGGAACCGACATTCTTGTGGATGCATGGCAGAGTATAAGGTTGGATCGCACATCTCGGAGACTCGCAAACTAAGAGGGTGAAAACTCGACGGTTCAACCGGCGAGGTCGCAAGGTTGCGATATCGCGAAGCCGTGAGAGGCTCTAACACTAAGCCTAGCCCACGGTTGTACGTGGAAGGAGCTACACCCAAACCACCAAATCAGATATCGTAAGGTTTGAAAGGAAGAGATGGAGGGTTTAAGTCCCGAACTCGTGAGATAGCGAGATTCAACTGATGTCCCAGGTAGTAAAGGGTAGACCTCGGGGAAAAGTTGTTGTGGGTGCAGATTTCTCGGTGGGGAAATAGAAGAACCTTTAAGTTCTTCGGGCCAAGGAGATGAAGGTCCTGTGAAAGGAGGTGCCAGAGTGGCGTGCCCCTACGTTAAGTGGTATCAGAGCATATAACAGTTTCTTTTCTTTCTATAGCAGAGAAAAGAAAATTTCACCATGTCGTTGAGAAGGGAAAGACAATCACCTGATCCAGAGGATAGGGATGTGAGAAGAAGAGGGAGACAAACACAAAATATAGAAATGGAAAGGCAGATACGTGATCTCCGAGCGAGATTAGAAGATATGGAAGCAGTGCAGAGATGCACAACAAATGCTGGAGATATGAGTGACTCTGAAGGCGAAGTTGAAGCTGAACAACAGGAAGAAGTTGCAGTCGAAGATGCAGCCAATGAGCAGTTAATTAAGGCTATCACTCGGATGAGTTTGAAAATAAAAATGGATATTCCATCTTATGAAGGGAGTCTGGATGCAGAAGAGCTGCTAGATTGGATTAGGGATCTTGACACTTACTTCGATTATGAAGATATCGAAGATGAAAAGAAGGTCAGACATGCTGTCAAAAGATTAAAGGGACATGCAACCTTGTGGTGGGATGAACTGCAAGCCGACAGGCGTTGCCAAGGCAAGTAGAAGATTAAGAGCTGGTACAGGATGATTGCAAAGATGAAGGCAAAATTCATTCCCAGGGATTATCAAATTTCTCTGTTCAGGAGGATGCAGAACCCGAGACAAAAGATGATGACAGTAAAGGAGTATACTGAGGAATTTTACAGGTTGAATATCAGGGCAAGTCATCGCAAAAGCAATGACGAAAAGGTGGCCAGGTATCTGAATGTCCTGAGGTATGAAATTTAGGATGAACTAAATTTGGAAACCATCCAAACGGTGGAGGATTCTTACCAATTGGCTCTTAAAGCTGAGGAGAAGTTGAGTCGTAAACAAAGTTAGAGGGGTAGAGGCAGAAGTCAGCCCAAAGGTAAATCAGTTATCCAAGATAAATTCCAAAAGCCCAAGGAGGAATGGAAGAAACCTCAGGAAAAGGTTGAAAGAGGTGGAACCTCACAAGAAGGCCATATGTTGAGCAGTGAGGAAAACATACTGAGAAAAGAGGAGGATATTCTGATAATGATAGGTTTCCTCATACCAAAGGTAGAGGAAGAGGAAGAGGTGGAGTAATCACATGTTTCACATGTGGAAAGAATGGAAACACTTGATTCGAATGTCCATAGAAAAAGAAGGAAAAAGGAGAAACTCACATCGCCGAGGCACAGAGGCAAGATGTTGAGACAGAGTACGCTGAAGGAGGAAGATCGCTGGTGATGTGAAAGGTCCTTTTGATGCCAGAGAAGGACATGGAGAATCCAGCATAGAGGAACAGTGTTTTTAGGACTTCTTGCAAGACCAAGGATAGAGTATGCAAGGTCATCGTGGACAGTGGAAGCATCGATAATCTTGTTTCAACTGAGATGGTAGGAAAACTAGAGCTGGAGACAACTGATCATCCGAGTCCTTACAAAGTTTCATGGCTACAAAAGGGACATCAGGTAAATGTCACTAAACAATGCTTAGTTGACATCAAGATAGGAGGATATAATGATAAAATTTTATGTGATGTTATTCCTATGGATGTCTGTCATTTATTGCTAGGTAGACCATGGCAATATGATAGAAATGTAGTTCATGATGGGAGGATGAACACCTATACCCTGAAAAGGAACGGGAGGACTCATATGTTGTGTCGAATTGAAGATAAAGAAGTGAATCCAGAAGTAAGCAACAAAGTACTTCTCATGAGTGGGAAGGAACTTCTTACAAAAGTTAAGAAGAAGGAGGATCCACAATTCTTTGTGGTCAGAAAACTGAGAATTTTTTTGACTAGCACAAGATTAGATGATTTACCAGAAGAAGTTCAGGAACTACTGGAAGAGTTCGTTGATATTGTGGTGGACAAATTACCTCGTTCGTTGCCACCGATGAGGAGTGTCATTCACCATATAGACCTCATACTGGGAGCTAGTTTGCCAAACAAAGTCGCGTACAGATTGACACCACAAGAGAATGAAGAAGTTAAAAGATAGGTCCAGGAGTTGTTGGACAAAGGTTTGGTCAGGGAAAGTTTGAGTCCATGTGTTGTCCCAAAAGTACTTAGTCCGAAGAAAGACGGAGGTTGGAGGATGTGCACAGATTCAAGAGCTATCAATAATATAACTATCAGGTATATATTCCCATTGCCAAGGATGGATGATTTAATGGATTGCTTAAGTGGGGAAAAAATTTAAGAGTGGATATCATCAGATTCATATGAGAGAAGGTGACGAATGGAAAACAACATTCAAGACAAACGAAGGTTTGTATGAATGGCTTGTCATGCCGTTTGGTTTGACTAATGCACCAAGTACCTTTATGAGGTTGATGAATGAAGTCCTGAAGGATTTCATCAGGAAATTTGTCATTGTGTACCTGGATGACATATTGGTTTTCAGCAAGACAAAGGATGAACATCTGAAGCATTTGGCTATTGTGATGAAGAGACTACAATAAGAGAAGCTACTGATAAACATCAAGAAGTCCTCATTCATGAAGACATAACTCATTTATTTGGGGTTTTTCATATCTGCAAATGAGTTGAGGATGGATCCAGATAAGGTGGAGGTAATCAAGAATTGGCCATCACCAAGGAACATATTTGAAGTGAGAAGTTTTCATGGTTTGGCTAGTTTCTACCAGAAGTTCATTAGGAATTTCAGTGGAATTAGCACAACAATGATGGATACAGTGAAGAAAAGACATAAATCTTTTCACTGGATGGAAGAGGCTGAGAAAAGTTTCAATTTATTGAAACGAAAGATTACAGAGCAACCAATTCTAGTGTTGCCAGATTTTCAGAAGACATTTCAGGTGAAATGTGATGTAAGTGGGTTTGCCATAGGAGTCGTCTTGAGTCAGGAAGACAGGTCGATTGCATATTTCAGCGAGAACCTGAATGAGGCAAAAGAAAAGTACTACACATATGATAAAGAATTCTATGCCATCATACAGACATTGAAGAAATGGAGACACTATTTGATTCCAAAGGAATTTGTTCTATATAGTGACAACCATGCACTACAATTTGTGACTCAGCAGGAAAAGATGAATCAGAGGCATGTTAAATGGGTTGAATGCATGCAGAATTTCACTTTTGTGATAAAACATATTTCTGGTACTGCTAACAAAGTTGTTGATGCCTTGAGCAGGAAGTGTTTGTTGTTGCAGGAGTTCAAAGTCAGGATGCTAGGCTTTGATGATATTAAAGACATGTATGCAGATGATTCAGATTTTAGGTAGGCTTATGAAGCAGCTGAGAATCAAGTTCTCAGAAACAGAAGTTAGTGGATAGAGTATGTAATATAGGATGGATTTTTGTTCAAAGGTAATCAACTGTGTATTCCGAATTGCTCCACAAGGGAGAACTTGTTGAAAGAGAAGCACAGTGGTGGATTAGCAGGACATTTTGGTCATGATAAGACATTTGCAAAGCTGAGCAAGTCATACTTTTTCCCAGGGATGCGATCAAAAGTCAAGAGGTTTGTTGACAGATGCAGGATTTGCCAACATTCAAAGGGAAGGAAGCAGAATACAGCATTTTATCAGCCATTACCCACACTTGAAAGACCGTGGGATGAAATTAGCATGGATTTCGTATTGGGATTGTCGAGGACACAAAGAGGTGTTGATTCAATCTTTGTGGTAGTTGATAGGTTTTCTAAAATGGCACATTTTATTCCATGCCATAATACCAGCGATGTGACTCACATCGCAAATTTGTTTTTCAAAGAGATTGTAAAACTTCATGGATTGTCGAAAAGCATAGTTTCGGACAGAGACACAAAATTCATAGGGCATTTTTGGATAACATTGTGGAAGAATCTGGGGACTAATTTGATGTTTAGTTCTTCTTATCATCCTCAGACAGATGGGAAGACAGAAGTAGTCAATAGAAGTCTGGGAGACTTGTTGAGGAGCTTGGTAACAGAGCACCATAGTAGTTGGGATAGCATACTACCGCAAGCAGAGTTTTCTTACAATGATTCATTAGAACAGGAGCACATGAAAAAGTCCATTTCAGATTGTGTATGGAATGCAGCCAAGAGGAGTTTCTGAACTGAGAGATTCAGAACCAAATGTGACTAGCAGTGCTAGTGCAGGAGAATTCACTGAAGTGATGAAGGAACTTCACAGTCAGGTGAAGGAGCGACTATTGAAGTCAAGCCAGAAGTACAAGCGCAGAGTAGATCAACATCGGAGGCAACTTCAGTTTGAGGTTGGTGATCTGGTTTTGGCACATTTGAGGAAGGAAAGGTTCCCAAGAGGAACATAAAATAAGTTGAAGATGAAGAAAATTGGGCCATGCAAGGTCTTGAAGAAAATGGGACAAAATGCTTATGAAATTGAGTTACCAGATCAGATTGGAATATCTTTGATATTTAATGTTTTGGATTTATATCCATACAAAGTTGATGAAGCAGGAGAAGAAAGTGATGATCAACCAGATATCCAGTGGCAGAAGCAGATGCCAGTTGCATAGAAGCCACACATGGAGCAGATATTGAATAAAAGAGTGGGTAGGAAAACCAGAAGAAAAGAATATTTTGAGTATTTGGTCAAATGGAAGGGACACCCAGTTGAAGATGCTGGCTGGGAGACTGAAGAAGAAATTCTGAAGGATGGACATACCGTGCATGAGCTCATGGATAGGATCCCATACAAATTTTCAAGTGAGGGAGTATGATGCAGGAGCATCCCTCACGACAAGAAAAACCAATGTGGAAGCATAAAACAGCTGGAAGACGTCCAACACAAGTTTTTGAATTTTAAAATTCTCTCTTGAAGTTGACGCGCCTAACTTAAATGATATTATTTAATTTAAGCACCTTGGAAAAGAAAATGTACTCAGACCTCGAGCCATACGCTCTCGTCTGAGATAGACAGAGGCATTTATAGTAGTAGTGGAAGGTAGATATAATTGAATTCTTAGATTAGATAGTTCTCGAAATAAGAGGGAAAACCGATTATAGACACCCTCATTTGTATCATTGTAAGTTAGTTCATTAAGCAATAGGAAGAAGAAGAGTCTAGAGAATAGGATAATAGTAGAGATTTGTAGAAAACACCCATGTACAGATCTTGAATTAATAGAAGAAATTGATTCAGATTCATGGTTGTTGTGTTGTTCTCTGTGTATGTGTGTTGAATGCTCTGTTTATGAATAATACTTCCTATTATGCATTTGTTATTATGCTATGTGTATGATTTCATGTGTTAAGACCGAAATCTGAGAGTGAGTGAGGTGAGTTACAATTATTTCTCTTTGAGCAAGGATTCCTGCAAGGAGTACAGTTGAGTCGTCCACAACGAGTGCATTGACAGAAGGCTCAAGAGTTAAACTCTTATTCTCAATTCCCTCAGAAGTGAACGCGGGTTGTTAGAGCCGTGCAAGAAGTGCACAGGATAAAGAGAGTTTCAGTCATGACACTGAGTAGAAGTATTGAAGGACTGCTGCTACGAGCATATGCAGAGTCAAAGGAAGCTCGAATAGTTGAAGTGTTCACAGGTTTTCTGCAAGGAGTGCATGCAGAGAACCTCGTTGAGGTTGAAGTTGAGGGAAGCTCAAGAGGGACAGACCTCTGAGTCACTAAAGATTCAGCGTAGACAAGTGTGACTTGAAGTCAGAAAGAAGCGTCGCAGGTTGACGAAGCAACGAAGGAATCTTGTGGAGAGATACTCCTTTTCATTTCATGGATTAACCAAGGAAGAACGGACGGTCGAAATATTTTGAAGAGATTTCATGAAGTTTCGAGGACTGTCAGATCTTGCAGAGGTGCAAGGAGGTTACGGTGAGGAGATTTCGAAGGTTTGAAAGCTCAAGGGAGGCAGAGCCGTGATTCTGAGTCACAGGAGCCATAGGATCTACATGCGATATCGTGTATCCGGGACTCAGAAGCTGAAGCCCAAAGATTGTACAGCCAGAGCAGTGAAATCGCGAGACGCAATAAGATCAGAGTTGTTCATTGTGGAGGACGCATGTCAGGAGATTCTCATCTCGCTGACTCGGATATTGGAAGACTGAAAAGGAAACCCTTCATCTTTGTGAGTAGTGAAGTGGCGAGAAGGCTAAGAACCGTCCATCTGAAGGGACAAGTGTCAAGGATCGAGAGATCTCGCTATCTCGGGAGCTCGCAGGGTGAACGCCTAAGTGCTTGGCGATAAAAGTTGTGAGATGCGAGGTCATGAGGCAGCGAAGTAGTGAGAGGCTATGAGCCATCCATCTGCGTAGGCCAGGTGGCATAGATCGGGAAGCCTCGTGAACTCGGGAGTTCGATGGTTGAAAACCCAAGTCACGAGTGGCGAAGTGGCGAGATATTTGGAGCTGTCCATCTGAGGGGACAGGTGGTAGAGATCGATGATCTCGCGAAGTCATGAGTTCGTAGAGTAAACGCCCAAGTATTGGGTGTGTAAAGTCATGAGGCGACGAAGGAGCGAGGAGATCGTAGCCGTCCATCTGAGGAGGACAGGTGACAAGAGATCAACGAATCTCGCAAACTCGAGAGCTCGCAGGTGGAAAGTCCAACATTTGGGTACTCTAATTCGCGAGGTCGCGAGGAAGTGAGAGGAGATAGCCATTAGATCCGGAGTACAGGAGGACCGTTGGATCTGAGAGAGGGATTGTGTCTTGGGACCTCGCAAGAAAAGGTTTGAGAATTCTGGCACGGGGATCACGAGGTCACGAGAAGGAAATATCCCGACAGCTGGAGTAGTGTGGGCCATAACGGAGCATGAGTGGAATACAGGTGGCACCAAAGATTCGCAAGTCGCGAAGTACCGAGGAGCCGAGATTCTTGTGGATGTGTGGCAGAGTATAAGGTGGGACTGCTCATCTCGGAGACTCGCAGACTAAGAGGGTGAAAAATCGACGGTTCAACCGGTGAGGTCACGAGATTGCGAGATTGCGAAGCTGCGAGAGGCTCTAACACTAAGCCTAGCCCACGGTTGTACGTGGAAGGAGCTACACCCAAACCACCAAATCGGATATCGTATGGTTTTGAAAGGAAGAGCTGGAGGGTTTAAGTCCTGAACTTGCGAGATAGCGAGATTCAGCTGATCTCCTGGGTAGTAAAGGGGAGACCTCGGGGAAAATTTGTTGCGGGTGCACATTTCCCGGTGGGGAAATAGAAGAACCTTTGAGTTCTTCGGGCCGAGGAGACGAAGTTCCTATGCAAGGATGTGCCTGGGTGGTGCACCCCTGCATCAATGTTGTATTCCTCTCTTGAAAGATGCACCTCCCCTGCTTCCCTTATCCTTTCTCCATGCTGAAGAAATATCTTGGGATGAGTGACCCTTCATCTCCCACAACTCCCTCCTCAAAGTGTGCACCCTCGTCTCCTAATGAGTTTCTTTTATCAATTTTGAATTGTAACTCCTCTAACTCTTGATCTCCCTCAAGTGACTCTTCACTTACCCTTGATATCAATGGTCATGATTTAATCATTCGTTGCGGTTTCTTAAGTTAATAAAGTGACCCATAACATCGTAAAGTCACTTTTACATTTCAAAATTAAAATAATCAACTTTATAAAATCACTTTATAAAGTCACTTTATAAATATAAAGTCACGAGGAGATAATTTTCTTGGTCACTTCCACATGATGAGCGCTGCCAATGAAAAATTACCTCCAAGCTACCAAATCTCAACAAAAATGAGACAACTTCATTCAAGGTTGGATGCCATAGAGACAACAAAAAATAAGAGCACTCCAAGCTAGTGACACCTGTGATGCTAAAATTGAAGATGTAGAAGAAGAACAAGTTGCAGGAGAACAAGCAATAGAGGAGCGATTGCCGAGATTTGTTGTGGAGGGTGATTATTCTGCTAAGAGTTGTTGTGGAGGAGAAGTGAAGTGTTACTCCTGTGCAAAAAAAGGGCACATGTCATGAGAATGTTTTGAAAAGAAGAATGCAAGAGGTGGAGAAGATCTCATTTCTGAGGCGCAATAGAAGAATGTGGAGATATATATGAAGGTAGAAGAAACGAAAGAATGAATATCACTCATGATCAGGAAAGCTCTCATAAAGATAGAGAAATAAGTATGGGAACCAGTCCAGAGGAACAATTTGTTCATAACTTCTTGCAAGACTAGAGATACGGTATGAAAGGTGATCATAGATAGTGGGAGCATTGATATTTTGGTATCCACAAAGATGGTGGAAAAACTGAAGTTGTAGATGACTGTACATCTGAATTCGTACAAGGTGTCATGGTTGAAAAAAGGAAATCAATTCATGGTAACTCGAAAATGTAAATTTGAGTTTAAAATAGGTGGATATAGGGATGCATTTTTATGTAATGTGATACCCATGGAGGTTTTTCACGTTCGGTTGGGGATACCTTGGCCATATGACAAGAATGACATAGGTTGTGTGAGGAAGAATACATATACAGTTGAGAAAAATGGGTGTAAGAATATGTTCTTTCAAATATAAGATAAAGGATTCAAAGAGGAATCTAGCCATAGTATACTTCTCATGAGTGGGAAGGAACTCTTAAAACAAGTTAAGAAAGACCAGAAAATACAGTTTGTTGTTGTAGGTAAGCCAAGAGTCATTCTCACAAGAAATTCTATGAATGATTTTCCTGTAGAAGTTCAAGAGTTATTGGATGTGTTTGTTAATATTGTGGTGGATGGGTTTCCTCACTCTTTACTTCCCATCGGGAGTATCAGTCACCATATTTACCTTATTCCAGGAGCAATTTTTTCAAACAAAGTAGCATACAGATTAACCCCTCAAGAGAACAAAGAGGTCAACGAGAAAGTCCAATAGTTTTGGATAAAGGTTTGATGAGGGAAATATTGATCCCATGTGTGGTACCAACTGTGTTGAGTCTGAAGAAGGATGGAGGTTGGAGAATGCCGATAGATTCTAGATCCATAAACAAGATAACCATCAGGTATATATTTACTCTACCCAGAATGGATGATTTAATAGATTGCTTGAGTGGAGCTATTTATTTTTCCAAAATAGACTTGAAGATTGGTTATCATCATATAAGGATGAGAGAGGGGGATGAATGGAAAACACCATTCAAAACAAATAAATGATTATATGAGTGGCTTGTTATATTGTTTGGCTTAAAAAATACACCAAGTATGTTAATGAGGTTGATGAATGAAGTGATCAAATATTTTATTGGTAAGTTTGTTATTGTTTATTTAGATGATATTCTTTTTTTCAGTAAGACTAAAGAGGCACATTTAAGACACTTGAACATGGTGTTGAGGAGGTTACAATGGGAGAAGTTCTTGGTGAATTTGAAGAAATTTTCTTTTATGAAAAAAGAACATGTGGATTTGGTGTTTGTAATATCTTCAAATAAATTAAATATGGATCCAAAGAAGGAGAGGGCAATAAGGGAATGGCCTTCTCCAAGAATCATGTTTGAAGTAAGTATTTTTCATGGGTTGGTGAGTTTTTATAGGACATTCATCAAGAATTTTAGTAGTATTTGTGCACCAATAATAGATACCATAAACAAGGAACATGGATCTTTTAATTGGACAGAAGAAGTTGAGAAGGGATTTAGAATGTTGAAATAAACGACAAAATAACAACCCATTTTAGTTCTTTCAGTTTTTTACAAGACGTTTCAGGTCAAATGTGATGCAAGTAGAGTATCCATTGGAGCAATTTTAAGTCAAGCTAATATTTTTTTTTCTTATTTCAATGAGTATATGAATGATGTTAAGAGGAAGTATTCAACATATGACAAGGAATTTTATGCTGTAATTCAAGATTTGAAAAAATGGAGGCATTATCTTATCGAGAAGGAGTTTGTTTTGTATACTCACAATCAAGATTTATAGTTTATAACCAGACAAGAGAAATTGAACATAGACATGCCAAATGGGTAGAATTCATGCAAAAATTGACTTTTGTTATTAATAATATTAGTGGAAGTGTTAACAAAGTTGAAGATGGTTTGAGGAAGAGATGATGGATCTTGTAAGAATTCCATGTAGAGACTTTGGTATTTGAACAACTCAAGGAGATGTATCATAAAGACCTAGATTTCAAAGAATCTTATGAAGCATGTGAGAACCCTTTGATAAGAGACATAAATGAATGGGTGGAGTATCTAATCCAATATGAAATTTTATTCAAGGGAAGTTGGTTGTGTATCCCGAAATGCTCAATGAGGGACAATTTGCTAAAGGAGAAACATAACAGAGGATTGGATGGACACTTTGGCCATGATAAAACATATGTATAGTTGATTTATTCATACTGTTAGCTAGGCATGAGGTCTGATGTGAAGAATTTCATGGAAATATGTAGAATCTTCCAATATGATAAAATAAAGTAACATAATACTAGATTGTGTCAACCATTTCCTATTACAAACAGTTTTTGGGATGTTATAAGTATGGATTTTGTTCTGGGGTTTCCAAGAACCCAGGGGGGGAAGTGATTCAATATTTGTGGTGGTTGACATATTTTTAAAGATGGAACATTTAATACCATGTTACAAAACCAATTATGCTACCCACATGGAAAATTTGTTTTTCAAAGAGATTGTGAGATTGCATGGGTTTCCCATACATATAGTCTCATACATAAATACTAAATTTGTAGGACAGTTTTGCAATACCTTATGGAAGAAGTTGGGGACAATTTTGTCTTCCAGTTCAACATATGATCCTCAAAATATGGAAAGACTGAGGTAGTGAATCGAATATTAGAGAATATGTTAAGGCGTTTTGTCACTAAACATAACGGTTAGTGGGATCAAATTATTCCCATAGCAAAGCTTGCATATAATGACTCACCAAATAAGAGTAATGGTAATTGTCCATTCCAGATAGTATATGGGATACATCCAAGAGGAATTTCAAAGTTGAGATATTTGGGAGGAGATGAATTGCGAAGTGCAGGAGCAGAGGATTTTGTTGTAGAAATGCAGAAGTTGTATGATCAAATTAAAGGACAACTACGAAATAACATCTAGATAGAAAAGAGTAGAGTAGACCAAAGAAGAAGAGGGATTAATTTTGAAATTTGAGATGAAGTGTTAGCACACCTGAGGAAGGAAATATTTCTAAAAGGGAAATATAATAAGTTGAAGATGAAAAAAATAGGACCTTGTGATATCCTGAGAAAATTCGCTATAAATTCTTATGAGATTGAACCACAAGAGGAAATTGGAATATCACCAATATTCAATGTATCATACTTATACCCTTACAAAATGGATGATATAGAAGGGACAGATGATCAACATGAGATTCAATGGAAGTGATTGATGCCTATAGAAGAGAAGCCATAGATAGAGAATATTTTAGACCAAAGGATTGCTGAGAAGACCAGGAGATAAGTTTATTTTGAGTATCTGGTTAAGTGGAAAGATCATACAACAAAATATGCCAATTGGATAACTAAAAATGATATCTAGAAGCATGGAAAGTGAGTGGAGGAGCTCATGGACAAGAGCGTAGGAATTGTTTTGTCCATAGGAGTATGATGCAATAGAATCACCATTAACATTCAATGAGGCCAAGTGGAGAACACCACAGCATCCAACACACACATTCAAAGTGGTTTTTTATTCCAAGGAATGTGTGTAACTTTAGTGTTTCGAAATTATTGAAATTAAAGGCCTATAAGATTTTGAGGCATGAGCCATTGTAAACAATCTAGGAGATTGTAATTTCTTTAATGCCTAAAGCATTATACAGATCTTGAGAATCGACTCATATTTGGGTTGTAATTATTCATATATTGTAATAATCCTTAGCGGTAGGATGTTTTAGCTATGATATGATAGCACTATAATAGTCTGGAGGGAAAGCTCGAAAATCCCCCTCGTTTATAAATAAATGTAATATATGCCCAAAATAAGTTGTTGAAACAAGAAGCTAGAAGTTGTTGAAGGTTATTGTGATTGTTGCTGAAGAGAGAAGTTGAGATATGTCAGAACTCTTGTAAATGTTTTGTTGAAGGAATATAATAGAGGAGATTTGCTTCACATCTCTGAGTTTTTTTATCTTCCAGCTATTAGGGTAGTGTTATTTTATCTATTTTTCTGTGTTTATATGCATGCGTGTGTATTTCATGGATGAATGAATGAACCTTTAATGTTCTATAAATTTCAATTATTTCTCTTATGAAATATCGGTGCAAGGAGTGCACAGTGGCCATGCAAGGAGTGCAAAGGAAGATTTTTTTCCAGACTCAATAGATCAGGAGAGAGAGAGAGTGATTTTAATAGAGTGAGTGTAAGGAGTGCACATATAATTATTTGAGTATAAAATATCTAGGAATAGACTTGTGCAAGGTGTGCACAGGGCTAACACTTAATGAAGTGTTGAGAATATTTAAAGGAGTGAGTGCAAGGAGTTCACAAAAGATTTTTCTAAGTATCAATCTCAAGAGAAGTAGTTCAAGTGTGCACCAGGAGATAGTCTAGGTTCCAATATAAGAAGGAGTGCTAAGAGTGTGTCAAATCCGATGTGATTTAAAGTTCTCAAAGCTCAGGAAGAATAGCAAGCAAAGATCTTTGGAGAAAGGATTCATATTTTTTGGAGGACGAATGGATGAAATCTATTCCAAAGAAGACATATATTTTCACAAACATCATATCTAGAGAAGGTGCATGGGTTTTAACCCTTTAATTCCTTCGAAATTTACAAATTTGAAAGTTTTAGGGTGTGTGTTATGGAGGAGAAAACTTTCCGGAAGTCCTAGAGTCCGAAGTTAATCTAGACTGTTGGTAGATGGGGGGACATGTATCCCCACATAAACACTTATACAGAAGTCCAACTATCTAGTGAACCTGACTTGTGTCATCGCAAGAGTGTGAAAAAATCCTTAAGCTCTGAATCCCAGAGTAGATCCTGACCATTGGCATCAGGGCCATGTTTCGACATATTTATAGTGATTTGGGAATCTGACACTTCCAAAGAATGGAGGCATAAAGTGTTTTTCCTTGAGAATTTCTGAAGGCCCGAAGGTTGGAGTAGATATCGTCCTTCTTTTGAGAGGGACACGTGGATCATAGATACAACCCTTCACCAACTTGGAATTCATAGGAATTAAAGTGTTGTATAGTGAAAATATCTGAAGCCCAAAACCCAAAGTAATCTTAGGACGTCGATTGAAGGTAGACGTGAGCCATCCAATTTGTAAGTTCAAATTTTTCACATTCGAAGGTGATGCACATTTAGAACGAGAAGACTATTCAAATATGGAGTCTTGAAGTTTTCATGGACTATAGAGAAAGGTGTGTATTGTGAGTCGTTGATCCTCACCTTTGTTCAACTATTTGTGAATTCGTCGTTTAGGAGGATTGTTGTGTGTTGTAGTTGGAACTCTCATAGCCTAGAGATCTAAAATGTAAAATTTCCTACTATTCAAAGGGTTTATCCTACTGTTTTGGCCCAATATCACATGGATTTCTCCATTGAGGTTATAAGACCCTTGTGAATGTAATTTGCTCGCAAAGAAAAAACACAAGTCCTATGGAATATAGTTTGGAGGGTTCAACAAGGACCCGATATCTAATTCATCTCCCTAGTGAGGAAGATCCTAGACTAGGAGGTCGTGCGATCCCTAGGAGTGGTAGGGGGTTTGCATCATTACTTTCTACGAGTTGATGAACTAGTGAATGGTATCAAACATTTAGGCTATGAGATGAAAGAACATTTTTTGGTTCAAAAGTACTAATATCTCTACCATTGAAATTTGATTTGAAGATTTTATCTCTATAATAAAGGGTGGACCTAACTACATTGACCATGGATGAGTTACATGGGATGCTCACAACTTATAATATGAGAATATAGAAATACAATCTAGTCATGAAGGAAGAAAACTTTAAGGCATATAAGAAGAAAAATAAGAAGAACAGGTAAAAGATAAAGTCAAATTCTTGTTGCAGTGATGATTCAGAGGAAGATGAAGAAATGAAAAACTTTGTTAGAAAGTTGAAAAGAGGAACCGATAAATGGAAAGGTATTATTCCATTGAAATGTTTTACTTGTGGTGGTATTGGTCATTTTTCTTGTAAATTTCCTCATTAGAATAAGGAAAGTGATGAAGAAGAAGACCCTAAAAAGAAAAAGAAAAATAAAAAAGATAGAAGAAACAAAAACAAATCCTTCAAGAAAGTCATCTACACCAAGGAAGATAGTTCATCATCAGATGAGGATGAATACAATGATAGTGATATAGAAAGAGTACCCTTCATGGTAGTAGAAGATTTTGGAGAATATTTTGAAGAAGAAGGAGAATTTTATCTCAGAGAAGAATTAATTATTGCCCTAGAGGAGCTAAGGATTGAAAGAAAGAAAATCAAGTCACTCAAGGTAGAACTAAAAGGGAAAGAAGGATCTCATAATTCCTACTCCAAATAAGTCGAGAATATGATCACGAAGTTAAAAATCCAAGTAAAAGAACACAAAAGAATTAAAGAAACACTTAGATGTCATTTAGATAAAAAGGACAAGGTGATCGAAGCCTTGGAAGCATAAATAGTCACTCTAAGAAAATATCTTCAAACGAAGGAAATGCAATAGAACAACACCAAAATATTGGATCATATTGTTAGCAGTCATAAGCTATATAATGATATACTCGAACTAGGGTATAACCAGATAGATAAAGGCTCGAGATCCAAGACAATAGATCAAATAAGATATGAAGAAACAATAAGAGGATCTCCTAAGAAGGAAGAAGGAAAGAAGATCCAAAAAGAAAAATATATTACACCACCTAGAAGATTCAAGATTAAGAATCAACAACAACCAACAATAGAAATACCTCGAGAAGAAGAAGGATTCAAAAGAGCAACACCATTAATAATATATTCCAACCCTAGGTATGAAAATATTTTTATTATTTTATGTTATTCATGTAATAAATTTGTGCACAAACTTATGAATTTTATAGCCAATACCAACAAATATAAAGGCTACACAAGAAATGGTTATCCAATAAGGACTCATGAAGCATAGAGTAGAGGCTACAACAAATTTCAATCCATGAGTGCTAAAGTAGAATGTTACAAGTGTAACAACTTAAGACACATGGCCAAAGATTGTAGATTGAATTTTATTCATAGAGAATCCCAATAGAATATCAAAAACCACAAAGAAGAACCATAGAGGATATGGACAAGGAAGCAAGATCAATTCAACACTGAAGAATGCATGCTTTCCCTACAATCTCAACAGAAGAAAATTGGATGGTATGTTGATAGTGGATGCTCAAAGCATATGACGCTTGATAAGGATAGGATTTTAACATTGAAGAAAGAACTAGATGGATCAATTCCATTTGAGAATGAAAACACATCCAATAGGAAGAGACATCATCAAGCTTGGAAGCAAGGATGCTAGGGAAGAAAATGTTCTACTAGTCGAAGACATGAAGACAATTTTTCTAAGTGTAAGTCAAATGTGTGATCAAGGAAACAGAATTATATTTAACTTAGAGAAATGTGAAATAAGGAAAGAAGAGTCAAGAACATTAGTGACTACAACTATAAGAACTCGAAGCAACATATAAATAGTAAATAGAATTGGGAAATAAAGATATTTCCTAGGAAAGGATGGTGAAAGTTGGCTCTGACATAGAAGAATGGGTTACATAAATTTTGATAATCTTTTCAAAATCAATAGAAAGGAAGAAGCAAGATAAATTATCAATATCTCGAAGCAAGATAAATTATTGATATAGTTGTACCAAAAATAATGAAGGGATTGAATGGTGAACACTACTTTATGCTACTAGTTGATGACTACACAAGAACAACTACAATTTTATTTCTCAATAAGAAGTTAGAGGCATTTGAACACTTAAAGATATACAAAGACTTGGTTGAAACTAAGATAGAGATGAAAATCAAGTGTTTGAGAGAATACAATGTAGGATAATTTACATCAAAGGACTTCATGGGATTCTATAGAAAACATGGGATACAAATATAGTTCTTAGTAGCCAAGACACCTCAACAAAATGGAGTTGTTGAAAGGAACCACTTAACAGTGCAGGAAATGGCTAGAACCATGTTGAAAATTACGAATTGAAAGGAATATTTTGGGTACAAGAAATACATTTAGTAGTTCATATATATAACAGGGGAATGCTCAGAAATAATAATGATAAAACTCCCTACGAGCTATGGAAAGGAAGACCAGAAAATGTGAAGCATTTCAGAGTATTCGGAAGAAAATGTTACATCAAAAGAGAAGATGGCAGGATTGGAAGATTTGAATCACGAGTTGATAAAGGAATATTGGTTGGGTACTCAAGAAAAATAAAAGGCTACAAATTCTTCAATCTAAAACTCACAAGAATAGTGTAAAGGATCAATGTGATGATTGATTAAATAGATGGATGGAAGATAAAATAAGGAAGAAAAGATTTAGTGGAACAAGATCACGAAGAAGATTTTAAATAAGTAGATGAAGAAGAAGAGCAATCATATAGAAAGAGAATCAATATCCTTAGGTACCTCCAAATACACCTAACACAGGAGTGCATAAAAATCATCCATCAAAATGGATAATTGGGAATAAAGATGAAAGAGTTGAAACCCAAAGAAGAATACATTGACTAGAACAAAAACACTTAGCATTGTTATCCACAATTGAGCCAAGCAGTTTTGAAGAAGACATCAAAGATGGATATTGGATCAAAGATATGAATGAAAAATTGGACCATATAGAGAAGAATGACACTTGGGAACTTGTTCCAAGACTGAATAATAAGAATGAAATTGGTACAAAGTGGGTCTTTAGGAACAAAGCGAACGAGGATGGACAGGTTCCCAAAAATAAATAAATACTAGTATGCAAAGGATACACTCAAGTTGAGGGTATAGATTTTGAAGAGACCTTTTCCCCAATTTCAAATATGGAATCAATCATATTGATATTGGCCTATGCATGGTCCAAGAGAATCAAGGCCTATCAGATGGATGTAAATTCAACCTTTAGAAATGTAGAGTTAGAAGAAGAAATATGAATTCAACAGCCTGAAGGGTTTATGTTATCAGAAAAATAAAATTATTTTTGTAGGTTGAATAAGGAACTATATGGTCTCAAACAAGCCCCCAAAGCATGTTGTTCAATACTAGAAAAATACTTGAAACGTAAAGGGTTTAATAAAGGAAATGTAGATAACCATATTTACATAGAGGTAAATCAAGATAGTATATTGATCATTGACGTTTATGTTGATTATATTATTTTTGGAAGTGATGATGACAATATAAGTCATAAATTTTCCAAAGACATACAAAATGAGTTCAATATGTCATTACTTGGAGATTTCTATTAATTTTTTGGGTTCCATATATGTCAGAGAAACATAGGTATTCTCATCTCTCAGACCAAGTATATCGGAGAAACACTAAAGAAGTTTGGAATGGATGATTCAAAACCAGTCATTACTCCTATGCAGACCAATTACAATCTAAGTAAGGAGGATGATTCTAAGGATGCTGACCAAAGATAGTACATATCAATCATTGGTAGCTTACTCTATGTGAGAACTTCTAGACCAGATGTGATGCAAGCAGTTGGATAGGATGCAAGGTTTCAAGAAGAACCAAAGGAATCACATGTTATGGAAGTGAAGAGGATATTTAGATATCTCAAAGGTACAAAAGAGTTTGTATTATGGTATCCAAAAGGGGATTATATATATTTTGTTTCCTACATAGATGCATATAGGGTAGGTTTCATTGATGATAGAAGAAGTAGAAATGGAGAATCTTTCTACTTGGGTGAGTGTCTGGTATCATGGTTAAGAAATAAGAAATCATCAATATATTTATCTACAACAGAAGAAAATGACAATGCAACAACAACATATTGTACTCAGGTTCTATGGATGAAACAAACTTTGAAGGATATACAATTTGAATATGATGAGTCCATTCTAATATTTTTTTATAAAACTAATGCCATACATGTCTCAAAGAATCCAGTGATGCACTCCAAGAAGAAATAAATTCCGATCAAGTCTCACTTTCTACGGGAACTGGTTGAAGAGAAGAAAATGAAAGTGGAGTATATTAGGACAAAAGAGTAGATTGCAAATATCTTCACCACACCTCTTCCAAGGGAGACATTTGAGTATATTCAACATAAAATTTGAGTATTTTCCCTCCACAATGTATTACACAACATTAAGCACACCATGACAAGGGGAGAGGAAATATAGAAGACTTGAAGACAAGAAACTTTGAATGCTTTCATATATTTCATGTATTTAAAAAAGGAAGAACCATGCAGAGAAAAAGGGAAACATAAATATATGAATCTTGCAGATAGGGGGATCAACCCCAAACATAAGTTACCCTTTTCCCATTGATGTCAAAGGAGGAGAGAGTAATCATAGGCATGGAAATGGAGACAAAATATAGAGTCATGATGAAAGGGGGAGTTGTAACATCCCACTCTGGTGCACTGAGAACACTTATTATTTGAGGACACTTGCTCGCAAGTGATCTGGGCTTTTATGAGGTTAGACCATTTATACTTGATTATGATGCGATTGACAAATGACATGATGTGTTACTATTTGATGTAGACAGGTGCTATTGACGCAGTTTTATTGAGTGTGCAGGGTTTTTGACCTTGAGGATGCAGAGGCATCGGTAGAACCCCCTTGGACTCCGGACTGAGTCAGGGAGTGTGCTTTTGGGTGATATGTTTACTATGATGTTTCATTCGATTTGATGATTTGTTGTTAGCATTTCTGACATGATTATTGTTGATGCAGGATGATGATAGCTTGCTGACCAGACTCACATATGGAGTAAAGGGGCCACACACGATTTACAGATAGGTTGAGGGAGAGGGGTGGACAACAGCCCTGCCACCGCCTGCTAACACTCCCGTTGTGGCTCGAACTATAGGTTAACGATTACCTAGTTTGAGAGGATCCACGATGCCATGAGGGAAGACTGCGACAGTCACTCATGATGATTCTAAGGGGCGCGCAATAAGTCGGGGGCCTTATTCCTTAGAACCCTTAGTCTCCTACAAGTTCACCTGGCGGAGTGTTGAGTCCAGGGGTTATAGAGGTCTACCAATCAGTCTAGTTAGTGAGTGTCACCCTTGGAGCACGTGTTGCATCCTGAAGGTCACGTCGCACAAAGAAACTCAATTGGCGAGTGGCACCCTTGGAGCACGTGGTGCATCCTGAAGGGCACGCCGTCCAAAAGAAATTCAAGAGGCGAGTGGCACCCTTAGCGCACGTGGTGCGACCTGAAGGGAACGTCGCCATAATGTGGTCGAAGGAGTCAGCCTAATTAGCCCTAAGTCTTCAGCACCTGAATAAAACCGTAAGAATTTCCCTTAACCAATCGTCGCCTAGCTCAAAATCTAAACCCTAAGCCTAAGACTTTTCTAGAAAAAAAAGGGGGGGAAATTTAGTGTGGCCTTAACAAATGAAAATTC
>ML780845.1:992212-1009248 GCA_009831015.1 Picea engelmannii
ATACATGTTTTCCATCACCTTAATCTCTCTTTATCCTATATATACATATTAATGGTGAATTTAAATGATGGATAATGATAATTTACTATGATGAATGCATGCTTATAAATAAGAAAAAAAAATGAAAATATATATAAGCATATATTATAAACAAATGGTGGCTTATTCCTAAACCTTAATTTTTTAGAATAATGAAAATGATAAATGGATTCTCTTTCCGAAAGATTATTAATCCCTACCGCCTCTACCTTTGATAAAAGTTACGCATGTAAAAATAAAAGGGAATTAACAATGAGTGCACATACTCTTTGAGTTTTAAAAAAAATAAATTTAAAATAAAATAAAATAAAAAGAGAAATAAGAAAATACAAGGGAAAAGGGGGGGGGAAACCTAAAAGAGGAGGATTTAGGGTTTGAGACTGGAAAAAAGAAGGTAAGGGGGGGAAAGAAGGGGACTTTTTGATCGATGGGTATTGTTATGCTGTGAGAGGAGGGACTGGATTGATTTCTTGTAGGAGTTGGGGATTCTCAGCAGACTTGAGTGGTAGCTTAGCCTTGGAGGCGAGCTGAGAAGCTAGGCTATCATCTGGGTTGTGTGTGGCCCCTTTGCGGCTCGGGGGGATAAGGGGGAAGGAGAGTACCCCTAGCATTTGGTTGGGAGGTACCGGTGGGTTCTTTGCGATCGGCAAGCAAGAGAAGGAACGGCAGGAGCACCATAATCATTTGCTGCAAGCATTAAGGACACAGGTATGTAAATCTCTGGGCACTCTATCTTGCTGCGTGTGTTTATGAACTGTATTTTTATGGCTAATGTGCTAATTGTAGTTTCAATGGTTATGGTGTGATTCGTGTCTATAATATGTAGTTGCAATGATTATTGTATAACTTGTAGTTCCAGGGTTATGGTGAAAACTTACTTTATAAACCTATTTCAATGGTTATCGTTGTTTGGCATTCGATTTTGTAGTGCCATGGACTGGTTATTAAACTTCTATGGAGTTTTTGTAGACGTAAGGGAAATCAGTGTAAAATCGTTCTGGACTGTGTATATTTTACTTGAATGACTATTAACCTTCCGGCTCAACCAGTTTGAATGACTGTGTATATTTTAGTTGAGTGACTGTGTGTATTTTACTTGAATGACTATTAACCTTCCGGCTCAACCAGTTGAATGACTGTGTATATTTTTATTTGAATGACTGTGTATCAGTTTTGGATTTTTACTTTTATCCTGGTGGATTAACCTTAAATCCTTATTGATTAATTGTTAGTATTCCCGTCTTGCGTGACTAAGGAGGCTTTGTAAACGCAATGAACTGTCCCTACGTGTAATAGGAAAAGAAATCTGGGAGTTGTGTTTGGTTTTTGCGGAGTGCTGAGTGCAACACGCAGTGTTGCAATCGCGTTGTGATTTGCTGTCGGTGGAATGCAATCGCTGGGTGTAAAACGTTTGAGCCTCGCTGTGTGTGGGATAAACTTATGTTAAATTTATGGACTGCGTAGGAAGCAATACAATGGTGAATTTGGGGATGCAACTATTTTACTTCAAGGCCTCGAGTAGTTAGTCTTCCAGGTTATTTTTTTTACCATTTCCAGTTCTTACGAAACTGCCGTATCATTTTATTCCCTTCTTATGTTCTTTTAGCAATTACCGGGAGAGGAGGATTACACTTGCCTTCTCTTAGTTTTTTTTTTACGAATCACTTACGTCTTGGATAAATTCTTTTGCGCGTGCCTTTTCCTCTGCGTGTCCCTAGCGAGCTTGCCTTGACAGCATCCTGGAACTGGCAACTCCCTGCAGTCCGGTCGACAGCGTTAAGGTGTCTGCACTCAGTGCTGTCAGAAATGGGTGGCGTAGTAAAGAACCCTTCGGACACCACTCCTCCTTTTCTACAACCTCATAACCATTGCTTGTTGTTTTCCCATGCTCCAGGCATGAAAGACTTATCGCAAACCTCTGTCGACACCTGCACGTATCTTTTTCCTAGGGAAAACTCCACCTCCAACCGCCTGGCATTTCCTGGTTTAAACGTAAGGAAAAACCCTAATCTCCGTCGAGCCTCTCGAACGACCTCCCCTCACTCTATGAACCAATTTAATTATTTGATTTCATCAGCTCATTACCCCGAAATCCTTACAATTTACCCTTAATTAAGGCTGCTGTAATAAACTTTAGATCCAGCATTGTTTTCGATAAGCATTTACCCTATGCGCAACAGGTATACGTAAGGTTGCAGGAACTTATTGCTATTTTAATTTATAGAGGGGACGGGTGTATTACAAATTAAAAATGAAAGGGACTGCGTTTGGTAAATCAATTCCTTAGTCAGTTAGTATTGCCCTTTCTCCCGTTAGAATAAACTTTATTACCCTTTTAGGGTTTGTCTTTCCTCATTGCATTATTAGTGAGGTATTAGATGCGCTTACTTATTTTTTATTATATCCATAGCTTAAATACCCTTTTAGGGTTTTTCAATTCTTCATTGCATTGTTAATGATGTATTGATGCACTTAATTAAATTCAATTATATCCATAGCTTTATTTTCTTTTAGTGGTGTTCTATTCTTCATTGCATTGATTAATGATGTATTAAATGTGCTCAATTAAATTCAATTATATGCACAACTTTATTATCTTTTAGTGGTGTTCTATTCTTCATTGCATTGTTAATGATGTATTAATGCGCTCAATTAAATTTAATTATATGCACAACTTTATTATCTTTTAGTGGTGTTCTATTCTTCATTGCCTTCTTAATGATGTATTAAATGCGCTCAATTAAATTCAACTATATTCACAGCTTTATTACCTTTTAGTGGTGTTTCTATTCTTAATTGCATGGTTAATGATGTATTAAATGCGCTTAATTGAAATTAATTATATCCACAGTTTCATTACCTTTTAGTGGTACTTCTATTTTTCATTGCATTTCTAATGATGTATTAAATGCACCTAATTAAATTAAATGTTATCCATAACTTTATTATCTTTTTAGTGGTCTTCTATTTTTCATTGCATTTTTAAGGGTGCATTAAATGCGCTTAATTAAATTTAAATTTATCCATAGCTTTATTACCTTTTTAGTGGTATTCTCTATTTTCCTTGCCTTATCCAATGGTGTTTTACTATGGGTGTTAAATTTATTCATAAGGGCAAGGCTATTGGAGGAAGATTGCATTTATATTTATGAGTTAACGATTCTTGATTAAAACCTAAGTGAATCATTGAATTCAGTACATTGCGTTATTATGGCATTCTCATCTGAGACTCAGGTTAATATTGCTTTAAACAACGAATCATAACTATTCCTTGTCATTCCGTGAAGGAGACAATTGATTTACGAACGTCGCTTTAATCATAATTAAAGGGTAAATTCCGCTTTAATTGATGATTTGTTCCAATGGTTATTTTGTATTTGAATTGTTGAGTTCATGGATTAGGAGGGTGTTTTATTCATGATCAAATAATTATAGATTATTTCCCATTGATAAGACATAACTCTTCATGTTATTTATAGTATATGCATGAGTAATGGAATTTAGACTGTTGCACTAACCTTAAGTTAAAAGTTAAGGTTGTTGTAAACGAACTTTTATCTAGTCTTTTACTTGTTAAATATGGATCCTTTTTCGTTAAATGATGACCCAGTTGAGAACAGGCTTGCACAATAAGGCCTGGAATGATTAATTTTAGAAGGTACCTAGACGACAATTGATCTATAGTTGCATGATGGAATGGTATTAAGACTAGGGTAGATTGTAGTCCTTGTTCATCTACGGTGGTACCAGGTAGTAAACTTATGTGTGCTTAGTCTGTCAGTGTCGGGCGGGATATAGACACCTCTTGTAGCTTAGTATTTTTTGTCTATGTGTAAATCCGGTGGAAGGAATCCAGTGCCATATCAAGAGTCTCAGGCTGTTTAAAGGCACGGTTCCACTCTTGCGACACACTCTGAGCCATATTAGTAGTCTCGGGCTGTTTAAAGGCACAGTTTCCACTACTGCGACTCTACTATTGGATTCTTTCATTCTGTGACAGTATTGTACCTAACCCCTGGTGTTTGTTCCTGCTTACAGCTGCTAGTTGCATGCCTTATGTCCAGGGGCGTTTATTTCTTATTTTCACTGTGATATTTCGGGTCGTCTTGATTGTGTTCATCTTACTTGCATCTTGTTGGTTCGAGTGGTGACGTAGAGTCGAGGGGGTTGTTTCTTCTACATGTGCACACACACATTAAACAACAAAAAAAAAAAATTTGAACCTATTGTCAGAGTAGTTGTCCTTAGTTAGGAGGGTTGTTACAAGAGTGATGGTCACAAGGGGAGCATGAGCATAAGTGTTTCCATGTCATAAACATTGCATCAGAGTGTTTCCATCATGCCATTCCATAAACATTGCATCAGAGTTTTGTCATCATGCCATGCCATCAACATTGCATCAGAGTGTTTCCATCAATGCAAAAGGAGGAGATTGTTAAGAGATTTGGTTGGTTTTCATTGACGTCAACCCTTGAGGCAAGACTGATAGAACATTTTGGTAGCATTGAAGGTATGGTCATGGCACCCATAGTTGATTGAGGAATAAAGGAATGGAGTTAAGTATAATTGAAAGTAAGGCAATCATAGATGGATAATACACATCATGCCATTTGCGGTGATAGGTGGTACATCATGTGGATCCTTACAGTTGAGTAGATATAGTTTTGTAAAGTTGCAGGACCCTTAAGAATAATATAGAAATCCCTATAAGTTCAACAAGAAGTCAATTACTCTAGAATCCCCTAGAAAGTCATCAAGAAGTGCGCTAGTCAAAGTGGTTGCAAAAAGAAGTTAATTATGGGTAAAGGAGTTCTAAAAAAGAAATTATGAGTTTACTAATTATGAATAAAGTGGTTGCAACAAGAATGTGGGTTAGCCCTAGATGAAGGAAAAGGGGTAAAATGGTTACAACATTTCCTATAAAGGAAGGAACTTGGGAAGTATAATAAGATATAAAGATACTCCATTAGCACCTATTGAAAAAATTGAATATCTATCTTATGAAAGGATTTTGGCAGGAAATTTTATTGATGAGTATGAGACTACGAAGGAGGAGCGACAACAAAGTTTTGTTATTGTAGAGGAGAGCGAGGGTTTCATAAAAACCCATAATGTAGTTGATCTCCATGAGTCAGACTACTAGTGTCTCGCAAGGCACCTTCGTGGGTTCTCTAGGGATCATCACGTGAGGATGGGGTAGATAATAGGCTTCATCCCATGAGGTAAAGCTAGATATATTGGATGAGGTTTGTACCATATTGGAAAAATTGAGGAGAGTCTACAAGCACGTGTGACAATATTCAAGTAGAGAAAAATCATCTACAAAAGTAAAAGGTATGTTTATATGATTTTTTAGAGTTCGATCTTGGTGATTTATTGAGGTATGGTCATATGAGGTTGTGTACATGACTTTGAGGTATTATGGTATGTATTGTACATGTTGTATGGGAAATATTTATAGAGACACATTGTTGGTGCACTTGTTTTACTTGGCACACACTCTTGATATTTTTGTTGAGGCATATCTTGTGTCATATGGCACATGTTTGAGGAAGCTTGGTTGAGATGTATTGTTGAAGATATTGGTACAATTTGAGGCTACATAATAATGATGGTTTCATACATGGTTGATGTGATAGTTAATTAGACTTGGTTTATTGATGTTGGTACATGTACGACACATGATTAGAGAGATATATTTGTGATGATAGACATGTTGATTGAGCCATACACTTTTGATAGTGGGTATGAGATTTATCTTATCAGATCTGATTCGTTGATAGGATTGATGTGAAAAGTTTTAAAGTGATAGGATTTATAGTGACATGATTAACAAAGTATTTGGTAGTGACATTTTGGTCTCCATTTATATTTCATAGTAGTAGGATGGGGTAAGGAAAAGGGGTTGTAGCTTCCTTCCGGTTGGTGCCAAAAAACTAAGGGAGTTGTAGCTTCCTTTAGGTTGGCACCTAAGAAAATAGGGGTTTGGAGACTCCTTCCATTTGTAGCTAGAAAACAAGGAAGTTGGTGCTTCCTATGAATGTATTTATTTTGACATATAAGAAAATAATTATGTGTTTTTCCCCCACATTGGGTTTCCACATATTTTTTTTTTGTATTTTGTACTTGTGTGACTGCTTACCAATAACTGTTTATTTATAATTCTCATTATGTTTTGAATGGTATTGATGAACTATTCCTAAAGTTAAACAATGCATATTGTGGTTAAAATAAAGAAGAGTCCTAATATTGATTCATCCCCCCCCCCTCTTAGTATTCCAACATAAGAATTGGTGTGAACTATTGAGAAAAACATCATTCCATAAATGACATAACGTACAATTATATTTATTGTTTCAAAATTTTACAGTTCCCATGTTTGTAATACATCTTGGGGCCCTAATTATATTCTATGAAGTAGTGCTATAAGAATAATATATGCACCAGTGATCTAAATATAAATTAAACATTGGTACTATAATAATAACATATGCATTGGTGCTTGGTAAAAATACTGGTGCTGACATATCACCTCAAATATTCAAAATTTGACTACCCTTCAATGCACATGGTAATACAAGAGGTAGTATGTATGAAGTATACAAGAACCAGGGTGCATGCTAACTTAAATGCATGTTCATTCTCAAATATACTAAGTCTTTTGTAAAATCTCCCTCTTGTAATCTCCTTTTCCCATACATAGAGAATTTTCTAATTGTCACAGGTTCATGATGCAACTTTTTCTCAAGTTCAAAATATCGTGGCCCCAAAAAGGAACCCTCACATTATATTGCCTTCATTTTTTACCCATACTTAAATTTTTTTTTCCAAACATTCCAATGTGGGCCTAAAGCATATTCATGATTTTCTTTTGTATCATTGTGACCTGTCCAACCTAGTGATCCTTCATACTTAATAAATTTCTCAAACTTTGTCACACTCCGTGAAGATGTTATCATCCCTCTCTTCCATACCCACAAATCCACCATACTTCATTACCTCCATGATGTATGAACACTTAGTCACATTTTTAAACTTCATCACATGTTGTGGTAATTAAATTTTTCTTTTATTTCATCACTCGATCATCTCCCTCCAACCGATTCCTTATACTTAGTTAATTTTCAAAAATCAAACTGCGGGTCCATGGGTTTACTTTCATTTTATTATTCTCACACATAATTTTGATTCTTCTCCCCCTCGGTAAACCATGTCCTATCTTATCACTTCCCCCAATGCACATTTAATACAAATCTCATGGAAATAACAAGTGGTTTAAGTATTAACAAGTTATTATTAATGGATATCTTATGGAGACAATTCTTGATGAATTCAAAATTTATTCTGTATTAATGATATTTTGGAAGAATATCTTCAAAGAAGATTATTCTAAAAAGGATTTTGTTGGTAATAATGTTATAAAAGGGATGGTACGTCAATCTACCAACTTGATTAAGCATGACAACCAGGAAAAAATAATAGTCCTACGGAGATACCATAAACTCATTTGGAGATGAATATCAAAGGTTTCAGTGGTCAAGAGAATACAAGTATTACTCCTCATTTTTTCTTCCAAAGATAATTTTGAATCGTATTTGGATGTCATGAATTTCTCTGGCACGATGTTCCCTGGAAGTTTATGATTTTAAAGAGTTAATTTCATGGTGCATAAACAAAATTGATAAGAACCAAAGAATAATTCAACTACATGGAGAATCCCCTATTTCTTTGTCACGTTTGATCTTCAAGAGAATTCTTAGACTCCTATAGCCAACAATGACCTTTAAAGGGGATGAAACTAAATATTTTCTAGAGGAAAGAAATGGTGAATTGGACATTTTGCGTGAGTATCTTCAAAACTCGTTAGCGATTCCAAAAGACCCTTCAAGTATCCAGGTTAGTTTTTTGAAAAATATATACCAAGAAATGGCATGGTTATTTTCCAAAGTAGTTGGCTAAGAGAATGTGACTACCATTCCTTGAATAGCTTTGTATATCTTCCATGTTGCAATTCACGAGAAATAAATTTTTGGTTCGGAAAGAATTATCCAAAGAACTATCTTTTCAGTTGGAAAGTTTGAATAAGAATAATAAATAGTGCATGTCCTGATATCTAATTTTTTCCATTACTTATTGTCATGTTTTTGTTGGAGAATTTTATATTTTTGGCACACTAGTTCAGTGGGAGTTAACTGACTAGTTCTATTTTAGGACTTTTTATTTTGACCATCACTATTATGCATGCATGCATTCCTAAGGAAAGATGATTTCTTGATTATTTTTCTTAACTATGGAATGTTCCTTCATATATATGAGTGTATTCCACTCATTCATTGTATCAATCAATCAATCATTCGATCATTGATTGACTCATTGGAGTAGTGTTAATATATTTTCTCATTCTTCCATATCGAATCTCTCGTCCTTTTCTTGATAATATTTCTTTTTATTTTCTTTAGCTAGATCTCTTGTGTAGGTTTCAATGAAGAATTGACATGGTATTAGAGATACAGTACTTGGATCAAGCCATACAAACCATATAATAAGGAAAATCATAGTTTTGACGAGAAAAATCCATGTGAAAGACATGGTCGCATCACCTTTTTGACAGGGTCACACCTTCTGCATGTTGAAAGGAGCGATCATCGCACCACACTTAATAATTTTTCCAATTCTGGACCAGTTTCGCTCTCCATACACTAGCATAGAGTGACCAATGTCGCACCCAATACACTAGCATAGGGTGACCATTAGCGTATGGTCGCCCTGTGGCTTAAGGAAAGAGGTGACCACCTCTTAAAGTTCCCCTTTTTTGTAGTTATTTATCCAAAAATATTAACTTTGTGAGGAAAGGACCCACAAGAGAAGTAAAAAGACCCATTCTACAAGTGGTTTTTCAACCATTTGGTGAAATTCCTCACTATGTTCTCATAAATGAAGCCATAAGGTTGTCTCCTAAAACTGATACGAATTTTCCATTTGATGTGCCCTTTCTGCAGTGATTTATTAATTTTTTCACTTGCATATAAAGAGTAAACTTTAGGGGTTTTCAGAAATCAATGGGAGATATGGATATGACACCTATTATACATTAAAACTTATTGGTAATCCTCACACCATAAAAATATTTTGATTGTAATACCAAGGCTAAAATTCAACCCATAAGAAAAGGACTATACAATTTAACGATGGGGACATAAACAAAACATACATTAGCAATTGAGAAGACTATATGGGTGAACCAAAATGATGAGGCTGGAACAATTTTTCTTGAATTAATTTCAACTAATTTATGGTTTCATGTTTCCACATGCAAGAATCCAAACGTGATCTAGACCACCTTGATTTTTTTTTTTGGAAAGAAAGATAAGATGAGAGGTCATATGCTTGAGTTAGAGTTGAATACCTTCGATCCTAAAAGTTTCAATAATTTGCAAGATTTGTTTACCAAGTTTAAATCTTTAATATTGAGCTTGGAATCTTTTGGTATCGATAAGTCTACACAAGTAGACCAACTTATTATAAGAATCTTGGCTAAGCCAGGACCATAATATGTTGTCTATGTCTCCACTTTCCATTCTTGTAGATATCTCATGGGAACAAATTGAAAGATTCCTACTATGGATAAATTCATTTATTCTCTCACACATGAGTAAGAAAAACTCATTCAAATGGGACTAATGAACGATCCCTAAGAACATCCACTCACCATGCATGATGGAAAAGGATCATCCAAACATGAAGGAAAGGGAAAATCACATCCAAAGCCAAAGAAGGAGGGAAATTGCAAACCCTTCAAGGATTGTTCATGTTGCAAAGACTCTTTACATTACAAATCGAAGAATAATAAGAAGGGAAATCAATGCACTTATTGAAATAAACCAAATTATGAACAATCCAATTGCATGAAGAAACAAATCGATCTTATGGCTCACGTACTTCAACATAACAAATTTGGAAACTTCATTCTTGAAGGAGCCAAGAATAGAAGGAATAAGATCTTATGTTTAAGAAAAGTAATCATCATTCTCTTGTTGCAATTAATTCCTTATTAGATTCATGTACTATATATTCAAGACAATCACATCATATGGCAGTGAAAGATGAATTTTTTACTTCTTTAAGCTCATGCTCAGGACCCCCTCTTCTCATGGGGGATGATACTCCAGTAACAATATAAGGAGAGGGAAGAGAGGGACTCCCTAATGGAAATTTTGAGAATGTTTTACATGATCCAAATATTCATATAAATCTTCTCTTAGTTTATCAAATCACTCAAATAGGTAAAAGGGTTGAATTTACATCAGTTTTGGTTTTTGTAATAGACATACAAGACAATTCCATTATTGCAATTGGTGAGGTAGATCAAAAATCAAGGATGCATAAATTCACTAAGTTTGTTGACCATAAATCGTCTTTAGTACTAAAGAATGCTAATGATAATAATAGAGTATGGCATGAGATATTTTCTCATTTAAACTTCAGGTACATGCAACAAATTTCCAAGCATTGAATGGGTGAATGCTTTCTAGTATTTACTTTTCTGAAGGGGTTTGTGAAGGATTTATTCTTGGAAAGCATCCTGAAGGGAAGTTTGAAAAGGAGAGGTAAAATAGAGCCTCCTCTTCCTTGGAGGTTGTTCACAATGATCTCATGGGTCCATTTCCACATCCTTCCATCAAAAAAGAAATGTATGTCCTCACATTTATTGATGATTACTCATGCTATAATTGGGTTTATTTTCTAAGGAAAAAGTATGACGTTTTTTATCATCTCAAAGACTTTAAAGATATAGTAGAGAAACAAACAGGGAAGAAGATCAAGATCCTCCATACAAACAATGGGGGGGCGTATATCAACAAATATGTTCATAATATTAGTAGTGAGGATGGTGTCTAGCGGCAACATATAGTTCCCTATACTCCATAGTAGAATGGAGTAGTTGAAAGGAAGAACAAATCTCTCAAGTAGATGACCAATTTCATGTTGCATGAGAGGTATCTTCCTTCCAAGCTTTGGGTTGAGGCACTTAACTGTGTTGCTTATATACAAAACAAATTTCCTCATAGATTCATTGAGGAAATTAAACCTTTTGAGGCTTGGACAGGTGAGAAACCATATGTCACACACTTCCTCATATTTGGATCTCATGCATGAGCCCATATTCATTTTGAAAAGAGGAAATCATTAGATCCATAGATCACACCTTGCATATCTATGGGATTGTTGAGCCTGATTTTTGTCACCTCCAAATGCTTTATCTTGTCCCATATCCTGATCAATTGTGCCTAATATATATGCACTCTCTGCCTATTTTCCTCAACATACATGTCCTTTAGGAATTATTGTGTACATATGAGGTAACTTATGTTTAATCATGATTTATTAATGATTTGGATTGAATATTTGATGTTTAAATCTCTCTAATTAATTTGAATGATCTAAGAAGACCTTATGAAAAAAACCCTATTCATTCAGTACCTATTTTGGCATTCATCCGGTACTCATATCGTCTAGTACCAGTTGTGTTCTCATCTGGTACCAATGGTGTGCTCGTCCGGTACCAACATCAACAACCATCCTGTACTAGAAATAATTCAAAATTTTGGAATGCTTCTAAAAGAAAATCAGGGACATGGGTTTTGTCCAGAGAAGTTTTTTATGTAGAAACATGTGTCATAATTATCCCATATCACATGCATGGACCTACATCTCCAGGGTAATGATTTTGTAAAAATTAGCAAAAATCTCAAACTGCCAACTTGCACCTCGATTTTTGTGCATATGGCATCAGATCTAGAAATTGTACGAAATGGGTTTTGTCTAGAATGTGAAAAATTGAGTAAAAAACAAGAAATTTTGCAAAATATGATTTTTTTTAGAAGATATGAGTGGATCTCTAACTCAAATCTACCAAAATTGATGAAAAACCTAGATTTTTGGGATTTATACTAAAATTGTAAAATTTGTTTTCTGAGTTTGGGGATTTGGTTTCATCCATTCCTCCATGGATGTTATGTATAAATAAAACCTCATAGGCCCGAGGAAAAAAGATAAATTGTTATTCTATAAGATTGATTCTTGAAGGGGAGAAATTGTTATGTTGTAGGTTTGATTTTTAAGGATTTTTTATTGTACACCTATTTTTGAAGTAATGATATAAATTGTAGTTCATGGAATTGATGTGTGTTATCAAACCTTTCATTTTGTAATTTTATTTTAAATCTACCTTGTTGGTATGACAACGGTCCACTGACCAAACCAAGGTAAGCTTATTTGTATCTATTGTATATATAATTCTAGTTTGTGTATGGATAAAATCATTTTTTGTTTTGATCATAACATCTAACTTTATTTCAGTTTTGTTTTAGTAAATATTTGACAAAATGAAATAAATATGTGTGGTAATTCTGAGTGAGTGAGTGAGCATTTCTGAACTGCAATATAGATTTTTGTAGTGTAATATGGATTTATGAGTGAAACATAGATTCTTGAGTGAATATTTGTTATCCTTGTATGTGAGTGTAGATAATCATTTGGTAGACTTAATGTTGCAGTGTTGTTTCTATCTTGTAGATCTAGGGATAATTAATATCTCCATATTTCAACCTACATGAGCCTATAATGTTGTATCTCAACATACCTAGAGTTTCCTCCCGAATTAATTAGGTTACACCTTGCAAACACATTCACAATCAAGACATACATATCTCACCTTACATGCACCTATAATGGAGTGTTTTCCTCTACTTGTTATTTCTTTTAAGCTTGTTTGAGTTTCCTTTTTAAGAATATGCAGCATGTTAATTGTTGTTAGTTTATTTTCTCCAGGAGATAGAGTCAAAGTTCATCTTTCTTCTTCATGAGCCTACAATGAATATATTAGTTACCTGAGCAAGAGCTTTATATCATATGCATGTGTATGAGTTTTTCTTTCTAATTTTTGAATTGTGTGAAGAGTGCTATTTTTAAAAGTGTGTGTTGGTTTCTAAATGCTTTTCTTATCTAATATATACTCATCAGACATAGTTAAAGCACCTGTTTCCAACACATATAGTGTAACAACTCTGTTGATTACAAATCACAGTCGATAATTTATGTTTGGTAATATATTATGCATATAATTGCACCAACAAGGATATCCATATGTTGTGAAGGGGTATAGGTTAATTAATTCCTCTACATAGTGGCTCATCATTGAATGCAATGTTCAGTTATAGGATATTCCTTTGCATGCATCTCTAGTGAAGCATGCATAGACTCTTATGCTTCCATCAGTTACAGAAGTCTGAGATGATGATTCCATACACTTAGATGATACATATTCAGGCTCATATTCAAAGGATTTTGTACATGGAGTTGAGAAAATAGTACAAACAAATGAGGAGTCAAAACCAGAGTTTTGACAGATGTCCAAGTGAGCACAGTCCACACTTTAGGAAACATGTGTCCTTGGAGGGAATCCATTGGATTCGAGGAGGAATCAATCTCATTATGAGGAGCCTTCTCATGTACTTTCATCTTCTGAACTAGTGATGCCCGAACATTTCTATATGTTTCAATCCTCTAATCTATAGATCTACAAAGAGGATGTGGGAAATATTTTATGGGAAGTACCCATGCAATAGGATTATGAATCACTCCTAGAAAATCATACTTGGGATCTAGTTCCACTCCCACCGGGGAAGAAATTTTTCATATGAAAATGGGTCTATAGGACCAAGAGGGAAGCATATGTTCAGGTGAGAAGGTACAAGGAAAGAATAGTTGCAAAATGATTTCATCATATTCATGGGATAAATTATGATGAGACCTTTTCTCCAGTAGCAAAGATGGACTCCATTCACTTGGTTCTATCCATTGCAATAACCAAAGGATGTGAAGTTCACCAGATGGATGTGAAGAATGATTTTCTTCATGGTGATATTTCAAAGGAGATCTACATGGAGAATCAACAGGGGTTCATTCGAAACTCATCTCTCATATGGTTATTGAAGAATCCACTCTATGGACTAAAGCAGGAACCTAGAATATGGTATCAAAAGATGGATTCTTATCTTCTTTCACATGATTTTGTTAGATGTAAATATGATTGCAATGTTTACATGTTGAGGACTACTGACTCTTTGATGATTTTAGTACTCCATTTTGATGAAATTTTTATCATTGGTATCTCTACTTCTGTGATTTATGTGGTCAAATATATTTTTCATGATATTGTTCACTATGATATTAATACGTCCAATTCATTTATTTCTTGGCATTGATATTAGTTAAGATGCTTCATACATCAAAATTTATTAGGCTAATTATGCCAATGATCTTCTGGATAGATTCCACATGACATATTGTAAGTCTACACCTACACCCTTCTTATCTAAGATCATACCTGAGAATGGAGGGGATACAACATTAGTGTATAATACTTTGTATCGTCAATTTGTGGGGAGTATTTCGTATCTCACCCACACCCTTTTTGATAACTCATATCTAGTAGGAGAAATTTCCAAGTACATGCAAGAGCCCTATGATCTACAAGGGAAGGCTTCCAAGCACATCCTCAAATATGTTAAGGGCACCATGAGTTATGAAATTCACTATGTAGTTGGTTGTGCATTCGATATCGTGGGCTTCACATATTTAAATTAGCTTGGTGATGGAATAGATCACAAGTCCACTTCCGTGTACACTCTCAGTTTGGGGTTAGGCCCTATTTTTTGGTCCAGGAAGAAGCAATCATTTGTTGCTTTATCTTCCGTAGAGGCTAAGTATAGAGGAGGAGTCAAATGTGTCAGTCATGAACTTTGGATTCAACACTTCCTTACCAATCTTGCTATCCAGTTTCACTTTTTGACTATCATATGGTATGACAATTAGAGTACACTAATATTTTTCATAGATGCATTACAACGACAACAAATCAAACACATTGAGGCCCACATGCATCTTCTCAGAGATATAATATATGACAGGACCATTGATATGTAATTTTTTTCTTCCTCTGAATAGACTGCCAATATCTTCACCAATACCTTCACAAGGATGAAGTTTCATACTGTGTGTCATCATCTTGCAGTGAAGAACACAATTTCCTAGCAACTTCCTTTTCTTATTTTGTTGCTTTGTCTTTTGAGGGGGGTGGTTTGTTCCCACGTGGTTTTCCCTATATCCTCATTTTTATTTAGTGTTCATTAGTTGAATTATACATGAGTACCTAATATTTCATAGTATCTAGGACTCATTTTTACTCCATAGTGATGTTCAGGGGGGGGTGTTGCAAAAATTTATATTTTCGGTACACTAGTTCAGGGGGAGTTAACTGACTAGTTCTATTTAGGATTTTATATTTTGACCATCACTATTATGCGTGCATGCATTCCTAAGGAAAGCTAATTGTTTGATTTATTTTATTAATTAGGAAATGTTCCTACCTATATTTGAGTGTATTCCACTCATTCATTTCATCAATCAATCAATCACTCGATAATTATTTGACTCATTGGAGTACTGTGAATAAATTTTCTCATTCCTCCATATTGAATCTCTCATCCTTTTCTTGATAATATTTTTTATATTTTCTTTCGCTAGATCTCCTATGAAGGTTTCGATGAAACATTGTGTAATGCCCATATAATTCTAAACATCATTTAAGTTTCCTAAAGATTTTATGAAAGTAATCTGAAACAGTAACTTCTTAGCATAATAGTGATTCTCATAACAACAACTTCAGTAACTTAGATTTATCAATAAATATTGAATTCATGATAGAAAGAAATAAATACATAACTTAACAAAGTACCTGGTTCTGATGCTAATTGTTGTTGCCACTGTGCCTTGTTGTTTCCTTTCTGCTCCCTACTACACAGATCAATCCTGCCACAAACAGGAAAATAGTTGCCCAAAACTACTGTCCTCCCTGCCAACTAGGAAAACTACCTAGCTCCAGGATATCTACGGATATCCTGGCCCTCAGTGCCCAAAACCTCAAACAACTCAGTACCTCCCCTGATCAAAAGCCACAACCTCAAAACTATGTGCCCCCAATAAGTCCAAAAGTCCACAAAATACAATAGTTCTCAGAAACTCGCTGCTCACAGCAAAACACAACCGTCCAGAGGCTCTCTGCTCACGAAAAACATAACCGTCCAGAGGCTCTCTGCTCACGACAAAACACAACAGTCTCAGCCAATACATCCGGCTCAACAAATACAGTCCGCAGCATCCATCCCCGCCGAATGGTGCACGCATCCCCCTCTTCCCGTCCCTTATTCCTCCCTGTCGACTCATGCATTAACTTTACAACCACCCTCGTCCTTCGTTCCTTCTTTAATATTTTTAAGATCTCAGGATTTCTGGGCTCCTCGCCCTGCATACGCCACCCCCTACTGCATAGGTAATCCCTGTTATATCATTTTTTTTGGATCTCTTAAATTTAAGTCACAGGTCATTAAATGTGATCTTCATTTAGGTTATTATTACTTAGTTAATCCTCAATTATTCCTTTAATTGAATCTTACTTAATAATATTCAATTATTTATTCAATTAGGGTCGTTACATACACCCACCCTTCAAGAAACTTCGTCCCGAGGTTTAAGGTGTATGATGGTACAAAGGAAAAGAGTATGGTTCACACATTCACGATAAGTAACCAACAATATCAGTAAGTCAAGAAATGCATACATACTAGTGTATATGTACAAGAAATGCATGTGTAGCTAGTACATGCAATCCTTGGGCATGTGCTAATAATCAAACTTTCATTCTTTAATAATTTATGTATTCATTCAATCCAGTCAGCAAGACTAGTCTTTTATAAAAGACAACAATTAATCAATTGTTTAAGAAATTCTTTAATCACAATTATCCAGTTTAACAATTTTATTTTACACAGCTGTAGTTTAGTTAATGAATATTCATATATACACATTTCTCTTCATCAAATCCCACCACAAGACAGATCCCCATATAGTCTCAACTATTCTACTCATCCTTCCTC
>ML780845.1:1016737-1031067 GCA_009831015.1 Picea engelmannii
ATAATATAGAAATAAACACGTTTTTGGATTCAAAGATATCATGTCATACATCCTACATAGTTCAAGGACTTGTATGATATGTTTGAATCGTCCTTCCCTTAATTTTGAATGAACTGTCAAATCATCCCGGTAATATGCCATACCCCATATCAGTCATGTTTGGTCAAGCTGAATGTTGCTCGGCACAAGCTATTAAGACACAAATGACGTGTGTTTCTCACAGGTTAAGCGTGGTTGGAGTTAATCGTTTGGGATTGTATCCCTTAGGCCTAGATTTCGAACTAAGATGCTCTGATATCATATGTAATGCCCATATAATTCTAAACATCATTTAAGTTTCCTAAAGATTTTATGAAAGTAATCTGAAACAATAACTTCTTAGCATAATAGTGATTCTCATAACAACAACTTCAGTAACTTAGATTTATCAATAAATACTGAATTCATGATAGAAAGAAATAAATACATAACTTAACAAAGTACCTGGTTCTGATGCTAATTGTTGTTGCCACTGTGCCTTGTTGTTGCCTTTCTGGTCCCTGCTACACAGATCAATCCTGCCACAAACAGGAAAATAGTTGCCCAAAACTACTGTCCTCCCTACCAACTAGGAAAACTACCTAGCTCCAGGATATCTATGGATATCCTGGCCCTCCGTGCCCAAAACCTCTAGCAACTCAGTGCCTCCCCTGATCAAAAGCCACAGCCTCAAAACTTTGTGCCCCCAGTAAGTCCAAAAGTCCACAAAATACAATAGTGCTCAGAAATTCGTTGCTCACAACAAAACACAACCGTCCAGAGGCTCTCTGCTCATGGCAAACATAATCGTCCAGAGGCTCTCTTCTCACGGAAAAACACAACAATCTCAGCCAATACAGTTAGCTCAGCAAATACAGTCTGCAGCATCCATCCCCGCCGAATGGTGCGCACATCCCCCTCTTCCCATCCCTTATTCCTCCCTGCCGACTCATGCATTAACTTCACAACCACCCCCGTCCTTCGTTCCTTCTTTAATATTTTTATCATCTGAGGATTTCTGGGCTCCTCGCCCTGCATACGCCACCCCCTACTACATACGCAATCCCTGTTATATCATTTTTTTTTTTATCTCTTACATTTAAGTCACAGGTCATTAAATGTGATCTTCAGTTAGGTTATTATTACTTAGTTAATCCTCAATTATTCCTTTAATTGAATCTTACTTAATAATCTTCAATTATTTATTCAATTAGGGTCGTTACACATTGACAATTTTCAAAAGTTTTCATTTATCCAAACAAGTCAATTCTATAATTGACCATGTACAAATGTGATATTTTTCTCTATTCAAGCAAAAGGCTATGTATCATTTTTATAAACTACACAATTCTTTTATTTATTCTTTCATGAAAATTATTTTCAAACCAAAAACATCAAGATTATCTTTAGAAGCAACAACATTCTTAGAAAATAAAGGGAGCTTTGTGTAACATCTGGCTCTTGTGAGCACATGTTATCGACTTATTCTTTGAGGACGCTTGTGTGCAAGTGATCTGGTTATCATGGTTATTTGTTTCGCTTATGGATTTTTATGATGATGTTGACATTTGTGATTTAATGTTATTCGATATATATGTATTCGTAGATTCTATTGACGAGTTCTCCTAAGTGTGCAGGACACTTGACATATTGTGGATGCCGAGGGAATCAATGGGCCTCCTTGGAATTTGAATTAATTTAGGGAGTGGATTGTATTGGTTTGAGTATTTCATTTATGCATATGTGACATATGATCAATTATAGTACGATTTTATATATGGATCATTGATAGTGTTTCGTTGATAGATGTAGGATGATAGATGTTTTCTAATATGACTCACATAAGGAGTAAAGGGGCCATCAAAATAGAACATATATTGACGGAGAGGTGTGGTAGTGTCCCTGTCACATTCTACTAGCACTCCTGCCATGGCTGGAATTGTAGGTTAATGATTACCTCGTTTGAGTGGTCCACGATGTCATGAGGGAAGACGGAGACAGTCACTCACAAAGATTAGAAGGGGCATGCAAGAAGGCATATTTTGTATTCCTTATAATCCCTTAGTCTCTCACAAGGTTACCCGAATTGAGTACTGACTCCAAGGGTTGAACAAATATCAAAACCATTGAAAAGACGAGTGACACCCTTGGAGCACGGAGTTGCATCTTGAAGGGCACGTCGCGTAAGTAAGACTCGAGTCAATGAATCTAGGTGGCCTAGAAAACCTTGAGAGAATAAGTAAACCTTGGAAAATCTTTAGGCCTTGCACGATTAAATTAATTAAATAAAGATTGAATTTATTAAAAAAAATAAAAAAAAATCTCAATACAAGTCTAAGCCTATGAAAAAATTAAGCCTAAGTCCAAGTTTGGTAAGAAGCCTAAAACTAAATTATAAATTAAATAAAAAGGGAATGAAGTAAATCAAGTTAAGAATTAAGAAAATGTGAAATATATTTAAATAATTCATATAAGGCACATGTGTGCAAGAAAATGTAAAAATGGGGGTTTTTAAATAAGAAAGAAATAAACATGAAAGAATGTGTATGTATAGAAAGGTAGCTAGAGTCGAGTTAACACAAGTCTAACTAGAAGAAGACTCATATTTTAACTCAACTCATATTTAGTACGATGTGAGTCATTAAATGAGAATATGGGGAATAAAGAGACAACTAGGGGTGATTTAAGGAGTTCATTTAGGAAAGGTGAAGGAAATTGACTTTACTTAAAATAAAATGTGGAATTACTTGTGCAACTTAGAGAGAGGGTGACAAGTGTAAGGGAGAAATAATTATAATTTATTTAATTAAAAATAAATTTAATTGTGCAAGTGGGGATATGTCATTAAGGAAACTCCTATAAAGCAAATGGTCTGGAGGGAAAAGCATGACACTGGTTATTGGTAAAGTTATTCTCCTGTATTATTTTTTACTGGTTTTACTTGTGAGAGTTGGGATACCCAACTTGAGAGTGAACAGTGGCTCTACATTGCGGGGCAAGATGAGAGATAGAGGATTTTTTGTTTTGTGTACGTGGCCCATTTGCAGATCAGGGAGTTAAGGGGGAAGAAAAGTAACCCTAGCATTGGTTGGGAGGTGCCGATGAAATCTCTATGGTTAGCAAGCGTGAGGTCAAAAGGAATGCTAGTTGCCGAATATCATATCTAGGTCCATATTAGTTAATTACAATACTCTTATTTGAGATTTGTATTTGTAATGAATTTAAATTTTGTATATCAGTTTTAGAATTTCACCATAAAGCGGTGATTGTAAATCAAATTTCAATTAGAGAGATTCTTGATGGTTTTGTGAGATCTAGAATGATAATTCCTACTAATAGATGTATTACCCAAGTAAGACTATTCATGGTCGCTACCTTCTTTTGTTTACCGGGACATTTATTTATTTTATCATTTTATAAAAAGGAGATTGAGGCATTGAATGTTTCATGTTAGAATGCTGAGAAGAATGTTGCATTATACCTTGTGCGAGGGAAAATCTTGAGGAATCAAACGATTCATGCAACTCTGTTTTCAAAATTTGAATTTTGAAGATAAACTTCAAATTACCGAGTTGTCATTTTACCCTACAGTTATTCTCTTCTACGTTGATGGAACAAATGATTACTATGTGTAACTATTTATCGTTGCTTTTTCTTGAATTTCTTTATGGCCATTTAGGGACTGTAATATTCTTAGCAGTCTTAGCGCATCTGAACAGTTCAATCATGAGTTTCTATGTCTGCCCGCTAACCATTGACATGGTTGGTATGCTCTAACGTTCCCATCTATGTCGTGCGTTATGCTCCTAAAATTGACGTATGCTCTTCCCTCCTATTGGCGTGGGGTATTGGTTTCGATTCCTTACCCTGTTTTCTCTCCCTTATGACCCAAAACTTACATGCAGTATCTCATGTGATCATCGTCTGTTGTTGGGTGATGAAACATGCAGTAATTGCACCCAGCTGCGGGAGTAGTTACATCGTTATCCTAAAACTTAATCCAAGAATTAAAATCAGAATGTTATTTCCTTGGACTCCCCCTTGGCGCCTTGTGTACCGGCGCTGCATCGTGACTGTCTATGTTCTTTATAGACAACGATTTAACATGGAGTGGCCTGGATCCTAAGTTTGGGGATGAATATATTTTCTTCTTATTTATACCTGTTCGTTGTCGCCTCATGGCAGTCTCTGTTGAATTCTGTCTAAAACCTCAAAACTTATCAACTAACAAAACATCTCTTTGTTGTTATTGAATTTTTAATCTTAGCCAGTGATGGAATGGATGCTTGCATCCAGACTGTATTTGAGGATCACGACCTTGATATTTGGGTCTTCGAAGCACCTCTATTCTTGTAACCTTAAGAGGTGCATCTAAGAGGATCACGACTTTCGTGCATTGAGCTTTACTTAAAATCATGTGTAAGACCTTCCCACTTGTAAACCTATCCCTTACTCGAGAGGTACGCCTCATGCTCCCTAACGTTCGATATATTTGAACCTCCAGTGGTGAGTCATAACTGAGAGTTCTAGATCCGAATTAAAGAAAAAAATTTAGAGTTTACCAAACTCAAAAGTTTCTGTAAATTGTTCTTGATTGTATATCAAGATACGCTGGTCGTTTTCCTCATGAACCTCTACCATCGAAATCACCTTTGAAATCCAGAAATTACAGATCTACCTTACTTTAGAAATTGATGAATCGACCTTCCTTTAGTTCATTACCTGGAGAGGTAAAGGCGATCTAAAATATTTTACTTATTATAGTTAAGACTTGGGTCTTCTTTCACTACCTTATAAATGGATACGCAGGTTGGTGTATGACGTCCTTTCATAGTTTTTCTATGTTTTTATCTTCTTAGCTCTTTAATGGAAAAGCAAGGCCGTTTGAATTCTTACTTATCTATTTATTATGATCAATTCTTATAGTTCTTTAAAAATATGTTTTATGTAGTATTGGAACCTTAAGGTATTGCTCATGAAGATTGATCTTGTCATTCTTTATGAAATTCCCTTTTACTATTGCACTAGAATCTAAGTAGAAGTAGATTATTCCATTTGCAACGTGAAGATTTGATGATTAAGTATGGTTGAGTTTAGGAATCATGGGAAGCTCGAGGTATGTTTGAGTAACAATAATTCTTAGATGGTGAGAAGCCTTTTAACTTATTGAATTACTTATAACCATAATTTGCACTTCGGAAAAAATTGATTAAGGCACCGGTTGCATATCCATGAAAATGATAGATGCTTATGATACTTGTTTTTGTGTTGTGACACTAGTTAAAGGTTTTATAACAACATAGAAATGATGTAGTCATTAAACTATTGTCCTTGATCCTTCTTGCATAGATGTAGTGTTATTGTTTACATGTTAGTTACTGAAAAGATTATTTATGCATTATTCCCCGCCTCACTTTTATAATCTAGTCATGATGTTTAGGATAGAAGTTGGTTAACAGATTATATATCTCCTTGTTCCTTCGATTAATGGCCAATCCCAAGACTTTAGATGGTCAAAATCAATAAGATGAATACTGGACTTGAGCTTTGCTTATGTTTCTTGGGCGGGTAGTTCTTTTAATATTCAATGACATGGTTGATAAATTATTAGTATTTCCTTCAGTTGATTGTGATGTGTGATTATGCGTCATTATTTATGATGATGATGTGTAGATTTGTGCCACTATTTATTTTTGTTAATGCACTAATTATGTGATGTTATTAATTTTGATGATGTGTCGCTAGTGTTTCTACTCATTACGTGGTGATGTTTAATTTCCTACGCAAAGAAAAATAAATATTTACCTATTGTAAGTCACTTTTTCTGTCATAACTGTGGGGTCATTACACTTGGAAGGAATGGAACATTTTAGTATTATCGACGTTTATTGTTCTCATGAAAAACCATGACATCTCCCATTTTGTGTGCCCAAAAAGATGTCTGTTAAGGTAGTGTGTAAGAAATATGTATTTTGGGCCCATTTATTTCATGAAATAGGAAAAAACTCTCTATTCCTCTATCATAGAAGATTGGAGAAAAAATGTTGAAAACTCCTACAAATATTGATGAATTTTCAGTTCAATTTAAAATTAGCAGATGAAATCAAAGGGTTCGACCCTCACAAATTTGTTATGAAACATATGACATGTGGGTTATAGTGTCTCATTTTCTAATAATTTCATATTCAGATAAGAAAATTATTATGGCCAGAACCCTAAAGAATTGTTAATTGAGAAGAAACAAGAAGATATTAAAATAGTTGTCAGCACCATTGAACAAGATAGATAATAGGGAAATGTTGTGAATGAAAAGAGTACTAGGTCTCCTAACACTTTTCATAAAAGTGGCCTACAAAAAAAAATATCTCAGTCTGTAGCTCATGAACAAAGGAAATCTTCAATAGACAATTCCAACAACGGAGGTGATCAAAACCCTCCTAAGGGAAGTATGGAGAGACCCCATAAAATCTTTGTGACTAGCAAAAGGAAAAGAAAAACAGATAAGGAAGTGAGGTCATACCCAAAGAATAATTTTTTCTTGAAGATATGGACCTCGATGTGAACATTGAGAACATTGAATATATTGATGAAGAACATAGGGTTCATGAGAGAAGAGAATTCATAGAATAGTTGTTTACACATGAACCAATTCTATTTGAATAAGAATACCCGACTTTTCACAATGCGTTTTGCCAAAAACATTCAAAGAAATTGGTCATTGAAAAAATTCATGCAAAAAATAAAAAGGTTCAAGGAAAATTGAGCTTGAAATTAGACCTTAGTGGATTTTGACCATATAAAATTGTACAGATTCATGAAGCTATGGGTGAAACCTTAAAGATGTCAGTTGGAGAAATGGAAAATGAAAATGCGACCCTAAAATAAATAATTAAATAATTAGAGACGACTTTGATTCCCCCACCTATATTTATCGGCCCAATTACTACAATTCATCCCTAGAAGAGTTTTCATGGAATACCATAATCCAGTTTGAGATTGAGAGGAAAATCAAGCGTACTCATTGTTGTGAGAAGTTATGTTGGAGAAAACATGAAGAAAATAATGTCTCTTATTCTCAAGGCATGGGGACTCGAAAAATAATTTTGTTTCTTTGGGATCAAGAATAACAAATTTCAAACAATACCTTCAAGTCGATCTTGAAAATGAAGAGGAATTCTATATTGGAGTTATTTCCACCTTTGTTGTAAAAGTTTCAAGTATGAGTGAGTTCAAAAGAAAAGAAAAGGAATTTCTTTCTACAGTATACATAAATAAACTCAAAGAATGTTGGATAAGAAGAGCGAAGTATATAAGGGAAATCTTAGTTGATTGTGACACCATAAGTATTAAATTTTTTTATTTATATTTAAAATTTATTGAAATAGATTTGGATGGATCAATAGTTATGTGGAGAACCCACATTTAATATCAAATTCAATGCTTATGTCAAAGGATGAATTTGAAGAAATATTGGAATTGTCGAAGACTCCATAAGCTGAGAGATTTAATATCCTCGTCAACTACTCAAAATTAGAAGTAAAACTTTGGTTAGTTATGTAAACAAAAATGAAGAGATTGAGATGCACTACACCAACTTTCAACAGACCTTAGAGAAATGGAAAGTGCATTATTGGAAATTAGAGTAAGGAAAGAAATAACTATTTCACCAATGAGCGATTATATTAAAAATTGGTTAAAGAATTCCTTAACTAAAATAATGAAACCAGATCAAGAAGAGCTCGTTGCAATCAGTCAAGGAATATCAACGAACAAAATAACACAAGGTACCTCAAAACGTAGATAACAATATAGATAAAATCCATCATAGTAAGTAAGGAGAACTAGTTATGTTTAATAATTTATTATATTTCATGTTTCTGGTTCAAAAATCATCGAGTTGTGTATTTTCACTTCTTGAAAATCCATAACTAATATGTTTCATTTTTATTCTTTTAGGTCCAACCCTGTTAAACTTTATTTTATGGTCCATGAGATCCCAATCCTATTCCATTTGGGAAAATTCAATCCTTTTGTTTATTTATTAAACACACTATTTATTTTGTAACTCCCAAGAGAAGTACTCTGACATCTAGTTCTATTGAGAACATTTTATACCAACTTATTCCTTGAGGACACTTGTGAGCAAGTGATCTGATTATGATACATTATGATTATGCTTTGATTATGAGTTATGTTATGATGTCTGATGCGAATCTGCGACCCTCACGGTCCAGCCGCTCCCACCAGGACCTTCTTCGTCTTAGGCCCGAAGAGTCAAAGAACTCTTCCTACTCCTCTCGGGAGTTCTCACTACCCACAGTAACTCCTTCGGCGATCTCCCCTTCGCTTCTCAGGAAATTGGGTTTCGCGATATCGTGAAACTCGTTGACACGTTCTCGCGCAAATCAAAACTTCGAACCTCGATCTTCGATGCACGTGCATTATCCTCCTGTCACGTCACCTCTCCCTCCGTATATCGGGGATCGCATGATCGCGATTTCACTGTTAACAATTCCTTTACAACAAAAACTGTCGAATGCTGAATCCCGACCTCTCTGGATCCCGTGCCACCTGTCTCGTGGAAATCAATGGCTTCGGTTAATTCAGGAAATTGCCACTGGCGATTTTGATGAGTATGAAACTCTCATCTCGTCAACCGCCGAAGGCCGAATCCCAATGTGCCAAAATCTGATGGCCTATTCCCTCCTGTGCCTAATGAGTAACTCTCGCGTAGCTTCTCCAAGATCCAATGATCGGTGGGATTTCGCGAGCCTCGCCTGCGAACCCTAGCCGCCAATCCCCCGCCTTAGAGATTTCTTCCACTTCAAAGCTTCTTCTGGCTCAAACCCTCTTTTGGGTCCTTCTTCCAAGAACCACACAAGAACTATCCCTCTTGAACTTATCCCCACTTCAAAAACCTATATGAGGACATGTTGCATGCACTCTTTGCGGCAAAGCTCCAAATACAACTAAGTATTGGAACACCTCAATTCTGCGCACTCCCACAACAAAGATTTTCCATTCTCCCAACTCATAATCGCAACCATGTGACCTCATCTAGCCTGTGCATGCCTTGCATGGCTCCGATGCCAACCCTGCACTTCTGAGGTGAAGAGAAGCAAAAGCTATCTCCAAGCAAACCTTGCAGTCACGCACTCCTTGCAGACAAATTCCACTGCACTCTTTGCAGGAATTCTCTAGCTCACATGGAGAAACAATTGAAACTCATTCACTCAGTCTCTAGGATTTCAAATCAAACATGAAATCGCATACACAACATATAAAAGCAAATGCATGACGGAAAACAAACATTCATGAGCACAATATCAATACAGAGAAACAACACAAACCATGAAGTTGAATCAAAGACTCTCTTCTATTAATTCAATCTGTACATGGGTGTTCTCCACAAGTTCTCTGCTTTGCTCTGCTTCCTCTCTTCAGAATGCTTGATGATGATATTACAATATACATAGGAGGATGTCTATATTATGTTTCCCTCTCAAATTCTAAAACTATCAAATCTACAATTAAATTCTATCCACCAGCATTAAAACTATTAAATGCCTCAGCTACCTAAGGACGTGAGCTTATCCGCTCAAGGTCCATTTACAATGTATAAGTGCGCTTCTTTATAAATTTCTTCATTAAAGGTCGGCGCAACAATTTTCAAAGAAATTCAAAAATATATGTGTTGGCACTGTCCAGCTGTTCCTCCGCTTCATGCGCTGGCTCGCTTGATGTGTTGTGGATGCTCCTGCATCATACTCCTCGGTTTGAAAATATTCATGGGCTCCTTTCAATGAGCTCCTGCACGGTCTGTCCATGCTTCTAAATTATTGCTTCTGTCTCTCAGCTGGCATCTTCCACTGGGTGATTCTTCCATTTTACCAGGTACTCAAAATACTGCTTTCGTGTGGTCTTCTTCCCCACTCGTTTGTCCAATATGCACTCCATCCGTGGCTTCTGTGCAACTGGTAACTGCTTCTGCCATTGGATCACTGGTTCCTTGGTTCCAGTCTGTGCTTCTCCAACCCTGTATGGGTATAAATCCGAAACATTGAATATCAGAGATATCTCGATGCCATCTGGCAACTCAAGCTCATATGCATTCTCTCCAAACCTCCTCAGGACTCTGCATGGACCAATTTTCTTCATCTTGAGTTTGTTATATGTTCCCCTTGGGAACCTTTCCTTTCTTAATTGTGCAAGAACCATATCACCAACTTCAAACTGAAGTTTCCTCTTCCGCTGATCGGCTCTGCGCTTATACTCCTGATTTGATTTTATCAGTCGCTGCTTCACTTGAATGTGAAGTTCTTGCATCGCCTCAGTGAATTCCTCAGTGCTCGCGCTACTAGTTTCAGCCTGTTCTAACTCCCTGAGTTTAGAAACTCGCCTTGGCTGTGTCCCATACAATATCTGGAATGGGCTTTTTCCTGTATTCCGATTCACTGAATCGTTGTACGCAAACTCTGCTTATGGCAATATCTGGTCCCAACTGCTATGGTGCTTCGTCACCAAGCTTCTCAATAGATCCCCCAGACTTCTGTTGACCACCTTTGTTTGCCCATCCGTCTGTGGGTGATAAGATGAACTAAAAGCTAAATTGGTTCCTAGATTCTTCCATAGAGTCCTCCAAAAATGACCTATGAATTTGGTATCCCTGTCCGAGACTATGCTTCTCGGCAATCCATGTAGTCGCACTACCTCTTTGAAAAACAAGTTCGCGATGTGCGTTGCATCACTGGTCTTATGACAGAGAATAAAATGTGCCATCTTTGAAAATCTATCCACCACCACAAAGAAGGAATCAACTCCTCTTTCTGTTATCGGCAATCCCATAACAAAATCCATACTGATTGCCTCCCATGGCCTCTCAGGTATGGGTAATGGCTGATAAAACCCTGCATTTTGCTTTCTCCCTTTTGAATGTTGAAAAACTCTGCATCGGTCAACAAATCGTTTAACATCGGCCCGCATGCCTGGCCAAAAATACGATTCGCTCAATATTGTGAATGTTTTGTCATGCCCAAAATGAACTGCCAAGCCTCCACTATGCTTTTCCTTCACCAAATTCTCCCTCATGGAGCAATTCAGAATGCACAGTTGATTGCTTCTTAACAATAATCCATCCTGGATCGTAAAATCTATCCATGGGCTCCTGTCTCTGAGAACTGGATTCTCAGCTGCTTCGTACACTTCGTCGAAGTCTGCATCTCCGACATACATATCTTTCAGATTTTAAAAACCCAATGTCTTGACTGTGAACTCCTGCAACAACAAACATTTCCTGCTCAAAGCATCAACCACTTTGTTAGCAATTCCTGAAATGTGTTTAATTACAAATGTGAAATTTTGCATGTACTCCACCCATTTTTCATGTTTCTGGTTCAACTTCTCCTGTTGACTTATAAACTGCAATGCATGATTATCACTGTACATCAGAAATTCCTTGGCTATCAAGTAATGCCTCCACTTATTTAATGCATGTGTGATGGCATAGAATTCTTTATCATACGTGGAGTATTTCAGCTTTGCATCGTCCAGCTTCTCGCTGAAATATGCAACAGGTCTGTCATCCTAACTCAGGAACCCTCCTACGACATATCCGCTTGCATCACATTTCACTTGAAATGTCTTCTGGAAATCAGGCAACACCAGAATTGGTTGCTCTGTTATCTTCTGCTTCAACAGATTGAAGCTCTTCTCAGCCTCTGCTATCCAATGAAAAACCTTATGCCGCTTCTTCACTATATCCATAATTGCTGCGCTAATTCAACTCAAATTTCGAATGAATTTTCTGTAGAAACTAGCCAATCCATGGAAACTCCTCACGTCAAAAACATTTCTCGGTGATGGCCAATTCTTAATCACTTCCACCTTTTCAGGATCCATTTTCAACTCATTTGCTGATATAACAAAACCCAAGTAAATGAGTTCTCTCTGCATGAAGGAATAGTTCTTCATGTTGATCAACAACTTCTCCTACTGCAATCTTCTCATCACGATGGCCAAATGTTTCAAATTCTAGGCCTTGGTCTTGCTGAAGATCAGTATGTCGTCCAGATATACAACAACAAATTTCCCGATGAACTCCGTCAGGACTTCATTCATCAGCCTCATGAATGTGCTTGGCACATTTGTCAAGCCAAACGGCATGACCAGCCATTCATACAAACCCTCATTTGTTTTGAATGTTGTTTTCCATTCATCACCCTCTCTCATTCGGATCTGGTGATATCCGCTCTTGAGATCAATCTTCGAAAAATAATTTTCCCCACTCAAGCAATCCATCAGGTCATCCATTCTCGGCAATGGAAATCTGTACCTGATGGTGATTTTATTTATCACCCTGGAGTCTGTACACATTCTCTAGCCTCCATCCTTCTTCGGACTTAGTACTGTTGGAATAGCACACGGCCTGAGACTCTCCCTGACCAGTCCCTTGTCCAACAGATCTTGTACTTGCTTTTTGACCTCCTCATTCTCCTGAGGTGTCAACCTGTACGCTGCCTTATTTGGCAAACTTGCTCCAGGTATGAGGTCAATATGGTGACTCACACTCCTCATCGGTGGCAACGAACGAGCTAGTTCATCTACGATGATATCAGCGAACTCTCCCAGTAGTTCCTGAATCTCATCTGGTAAGTCATCCACTCTTGTGCTTGTCAGGACAATTCTCGGCTTCCTGACAACAAAGAATTGTGGACCTTTGTTCTTCTCCATCTCTGTGAGAAGTTCCTTCCCACTCATAAGAAGTATGGTGTTGTTTACTTCCGGCTTCACTTATTTATCTTTTATCGAAAGCAACCTGTGTGTTCTCCCATCCTTTTCCAAAGTGTATGTGTTCATCTTTCCGTCATGAATCACATTTCGTTCATACTACCATGGTCTACCCAGCAATCTATGACACACATCCATGGGAATAACATCACATAGGATCTCATCATGGCAATTCCCAATCTTGAATTTAACTAAGCATTGTCTAGTGACACTTACCCGGTGTCCTTTCTATAACCACGAGACTTTATATGGACTTGAGTGCTTAGTTGTTTCCAGCTCCATATTTTCCACCATCTCGGATGAAACAAGATTGTCGGTGCTTCTGTTGTCCACAATGACTTTGCATTTCCTATCCTTGGCTATGCAAGCCATTCTGAACAATCTACTGCTTTGCACTATGCTCTCCACCTCTTTCTCAGGTGTCAAAAGGATTTTATGCATCCCATGCGATCTTCTACTGTCTGCATCTTCGTTCTCAGCATCATGCCTCTACGCCTCAGTGATGTGAGTTTCTCCTTCGTCCACTTTCCTGTCTGGACAGTCAACGACTTTATGTCCGTCCTTTCCACATGTAAAACATGTGATGATTCCACCTCGGCCTCTTCCTCTACCTTGGGTACGAGGAAAAGTGTTGGCATCAGCATAACCGCCACCCTGCTCTGCATGTTGTCTCCTCAACTCAGCATATTGCTACCTCTGTGAGGTTCCACCTCTTTCAAGTTTACCTTGAGTTTTCTTCCACTCCTCCTTGGGCTTCTGGTATTTTTCCTGGGCAATTTCTTTGCTTCTTGGCTGACTCTTGCCTCGCCCTCATTGACACTATTTACGGCTCAGCTTCTCCTCAGCTTTTAGAGCCATCTGGTATGCATCCTCAACTGTTTGGATGGTAACCATGCTTAATTCATCCTAAATGTCATACCTTATACCATTCAGATATCTCGCCACCTTTTCATCATCGCTCTCTCAATGACCTGCTCTGATGTTGAGTCTGTAAAACTCCTCGATGTACTCCTTCACCGTCATCAGCTTCTTTCTCAGGTTCTGCATTCTCCTGAACAATGTGATCTGGTAATCTCTGGGGATGAACTTCGCTTTCATCTTAGCAATCATTCTATCCCAGCTCTTGATCTTCTACTTCCCCTTGGAACGCCTATCTGCTTGTAGCTCGTCCCACCATAAGGTTGCATGTCCTTTCAACTTCGTAACAACATGCCTTATCTTCTTGTCCTCTTCGATATCCTCATAATAGAAGTAGGTGTCAAGAGCTCGGATCCAATCCAGCAAATCTTCTGCATCTAGATTCCCCTCATAGATGGGAATGTCCATTTTCATCTTCGAACTCATCCTGGAGATGGCTCTAATCAACCGCTCGGTTGAAGCATCCTCTGCTGTGACCTCTTCTTCATGTCCAGCTTCCTCTTCCACCTCGGGATCACTAAAATCTCCAGCACCATCTCCGCGTCTCTGCATTGTCTCCATCTCCTCAAGTCTTTCTCGGAGATCTCTCATCTGTCATTCCATTTCCG
>ML780845.1:1031117-1054503 GCA_009831015.1 Picea engelmannii
TGTGACCTCTTCTTCATGTCCAGCTTCCTCTTCCACCTCGGGATCACTAAAATCTCCAGCACCATCTCCGCGTCTCTGCATTGTCTCCATCTCCTCAAGTCTTTCTCGGAGATCTCTCATCTGTCATTCCATTTCCGAATTCCCCGCCGGACTTCCTCTTCTTCGAGCATCCCTGTCTTCACGATCAGGCGACTGCCTTTCTCTTCTCAGCGGCATGGTGTCTTCTCTTGTTCCTCTTCTACTACAGAAAGAAAAAGATGTCCCGCTCTGATACCACTTGATGTGAATCTGCGACCCTCACGGTCCAGCTGCTCCCACCAAGACCTTCTTCGTCTCAGGCCCAATGAGTCAAATAAATCTTCCTACTCCTCTTGGGAGTTCTCACTACCCACAGTAACTCCTTTGGCGATCTCCCCTTCACTTCTCGGGAAATCGGGTTTCGCGATATCGCGAAACTCGTTGACATGTTCTCGTGCAAATCAAAACTCCGAACCTCGATCTCCGATGCATGTGCGCTATCCTCCTGTCACATCACCTCTCCCTCCATATATCGAGGATCGCGTGATCGTGATTTCACCATTAAATTTTTTTTTACAATAGAAACTGCCGAATGCCGAATCCCGACCTCTCTGGATCCCGTGCCACCTGTCCCATGGAAATCAACGACTCCGGTTAATTCAGGAAATCGCTACTCGCGATTTCGATGAGTATGAAACTCTCACCTCGTCAACTGTCGAAGGCTGAATCCCGATGTGCTGAAATCCAATGGCATATTCCCTCCTGTGCCTAAGGAATAACTCCCGCGCAACTTCTCCAAGATCCAATGATCGGCGGGATTTCGCGAGCCTCGCCTGCGAACCCTGGTCGTCAATCCCCTGCCTTAGAGATTTCTTTCGCTTCAAAGCTTCTTCTGGCTCGAACCCTCTTTTGGGTCCTTCTTCCAGGAACCACACAGGAACTATCCCTCTTGAACTTATCCCCACTTCACAAATCTGTATGAGGACTTTTTGCACGCACTCTTTGCGGCAAAGCTCCAAATACAACTAAGTATTGGAACTCCTCAATTCTGCGCACTCCCACAACAAAGATTTTCCATTCTCCCAACTCAGAATCGCAACCGTGAGACCTCGTCTAGCCTGCGCACACCTTGGACAGCTCCGGTGCCAACCCTGCACTTCTGAGGTGAATAAAAACAAAAGCTATCTCCAAGCAAACCCTGCAGTCACGCACTCCTTGCGGACAAATTCCACTGCACACTTTGCAGGAATTCTCTTGCTCACTTGGAGAAACAATTGAAACTCATTCACTCAGTCTCTCAGATTTCAAATCAACCATGAAATCTCATACACAACATATAAAAGAAAATGCATGACGGAAAACAAACATTCATGAGCACAATATCAATACAAAGAAACAACACAAACCATGAAGCTGAATCAAAGACTCTCTTCTATTAATTCAATCTGTACATGGGTGGTCTCCACAAGTTCTCTTCTTTTATCTGTTTCCTCTCTTCAGAATGCTTGATGATGATATTACAATGTACAAAGGAGGGTGTCTATGTTCCATTTCCCTCTCGAATTCTAAAACTATCAAATCTACAATTAAATTCTATCCACCAGCATTAAAACTATTAAATGCCTCAGCTACCTAAGGACGTGAGCTTATCCGCTCAAGGTCCATTTACAATGTATAAGTGAGCTTCTTTATAAATGTCTTCATTAAATGTCGGTGCAACAATTTTCATAGAAGTTCAAAAATATATGTGCTGGCGTTGTCCATTTGTTCCTCTGCTTCATGCGGTGGCTCACTTGATGTGTTGTGGATGCTCCTGCATCATACTCGTTGGCTTGAAAATCTTCATGGGATCCTGTCCATGAGCTCTTGCACGGTCTGTCCATGCTTATGAATTATTGCTTCTGTCTCTCAGCTATCATCTTCCACTGGGTGATTCTTCCATTTTACCAGGTACTCAAAATACTACTTTCGTCTGGTCTTCTTCCCCACTCATTTGTCTAGTATGCACTCCATCTGCAGCTTCTGTGCAACCGGTAACTGCTTCTGCCATTGGATCATTGGTTCCTTGGTTCCAGTCTGTGCTTCTCCAACCCTGTATGGGTATAAATCTGAAACATTGAATATCAGAGATATCTCAATGCCATCTGGCAACTCAAGCTCATATGCATTCTCTCCAAACCTCCTCAGGACTCTGCATGGACCAATTTTCTTCATCTTGAGTTTGTTATATGTTCCCCTTGGGAACCTTTCCTTTCTTAATTGTGCAAGAACCATATCACCAACTTCAAACTGAAGTTTCCTCTTCCGTTGATCGGCTCTGCGCTTATACTCCTGATTTGATTTTATCAGTCGCTACTTCACTTGACTATGAAGTTCTTGCATCGCCTCAGTGAATTCCTCAGTGCTCGCGCTACTAGTTTCAGCCTGTTCTGACTCCCTAAGTTTAGAAACTCACCTTGGCTGTGTCCCGTACAATATCTGGAATGGGCTTTTTCCTGTATTCCGATTCACTGAATCGTTGTACGCGAACTCTGCTTGTGGCAATATCTGGTCCCAACTGCTATGGTGCTCCGTCACCAAGCTTCTCAATAGATCCCCCAGACTTCTGTTGACCACCTTTGTTTGCCCATCCGTCTGTGGGTGATAAGCTGAACTAAAAGCTAAATTAGTTCCTAGCTTCTTCCATAAAGTCCTCCAAAAATGACCTATGAATTTGGTATCCCTGTCCGAGACTATGCTTCTCGTCAATCCATGTAGTCGCACTACCTCTTTGAAAAACAAGTTCGTGATGTGCGTTGCATCGCTGGTCTTATGACACAGAATAAAATGTGCCATCTTTGAAAATCTATCCACCACCACAAAGACGGAATCAACTCCTCTTTGTGTTCTCTGCAATCCCTGAACAAAATCCATACTGATTGCCTCCCATGGCCTCTCAGGTATGGGTAATGGCTGATAAAACCCTGCATTTTTCTTTCTCACTTTTGAATGTTGACAAACTCTGCATCGGTCAACAAATCGTTTAACATCGGCCCGCATGCCTGGCCAAAAATATGATTCGCTCAATTTTTCGAATGTTTTGTCATGCCCAAAATGACCTGCCAAGCCTCCACTATGCTTTTCCTTCACCAAATTCTCCCTCATGGAGCAATTCAGAATGCACAGTTGATTGCTTCTGAACAAAAATCCATCCTGGATCATAAAATCTATCCATGGGCTCCTGTCTTTGAGAACTGGATTCTCAGCTGCTTCGTACGCTTCGCCGAAGTCTGCATCTACGACATACATATCTTTTAGATTTTCAAAACCCAAGGTCTTGACTGTGAACTCCTGCAACAACAAACATTTCCTGCTCAAAGCATCAGCCACTTTGTTAGCAGTTCCTGAAATGTGTTTAATTACAAATGTGAAATTTTGCATGTACTCCACCCATTTTGCATGCTTCTGGTTCAACTTCTCCTGTTGACTTATAAACTGCAATGCATGATTATCACTGTACAACACAAATTCCTTGGGTATCAAGTAATGCCTCCACTTCTTTAATGACTGTGTTATGGCATAGAATTCTTTATCATACGTGCAATATTTCATCTTTGCATCATCCAACTTCTCGCTGAAATATGCAACAGGTCTGTCATCCTGACTCAAGACCCCTCCTACGGCATATCCGCTTGCATCACATTTCACTTGAAATGTCTTCTGGAAATCATGCAACACCAGAATTGGTTTCTCTGTTATCTTCCGCTTCAACAGATTGAAGCGCTTCTCAGCCTCTGCTATCCAATGAAAAACCTTATGCCGCTTCTTCACTGTATACATCATTGTTGCGCTAATTCCACTGAAATTTCGAATGAATTTTCTGTAGAAACTAACCAATCCATGGAAACTCCTCACCTCAAAAACATTTCTCGGTGATGGCCAATTCTTAATCACTTTCACCTTTTCAGGATCCATTTTCAACTCATTTGTTGATATAACAAAACCCAAGTAAATGAGTTCTGTCTGCATGAAGGAACACTTCTTCATGTTGATCAACAGCTTCTCCTGCTGCAATCTTCTCATCATGATGGCCAAATGTTTCAAATTCTCGGCCTTGGTCTTGCTGAAGATCAGTATGTCGTCCAGATATACAACAACAAATTTCCCGATGAACTCCCTCGGGACTTCATTCATCAGCCTCATGAATGTGCATGGTGCATTTGTCAAGCCAAACGACATGACCAACCATTCATACAAACCCTCATTTGTTTTGAATGTTGTTTTCCATTCATCACCCTCTCTCATCCGGATCTGGTGATATCCGCTATTGAGATCAATCTTTGAAAAATAATTTGCCCCACTCAGGCAATCCATCAGGTCATCCATACTCGGCAGTGGAAATCTGTACCTAATGGTGACTTTATTTATCGCCCTGGAGTTTGTACACATTCTCCAGCCTCCATCCTTCTTCGGACTTAGTACTGTCGGAACAACACATGGATTGAGACTCTCCCTGACCAGTCCCTTGTCCAGCAGATCTTGTACCTTCTCTTTGACCTCCTCATTCTCCGGGTATGAGGTCAATATGGTGACTCACACTCCTCATCGGTGGCAACGAACGAGGTAGTTAATCTACGATGATATCAACGAACTCTCCCAGCAGTTCCTGAATATCGTCTGGTAAGTCATCCACTCTTGTGCTTGTCAGGACAATTCTCGGCTTCCTAACAACAAACAATTGTGGACCTTCATTCTTCTCCATCTCTGTGAGAAGTTCCTTCCCACTCATAAGAAGTATGGTGTTGTTTACTTCCGGCTTCACTTCTTTATCTTTTATTGGAAGCAACCTGTGTGTTCTCCCATCCTTTTCCAAAGTGTATGTGTTCATCTTTCCGTCATGAATCACATTGCGTTCATACTGCCATGGTCTACCCAGCAATATATGACACACATCCATGGGAATAACATCACACAGGATCTCATCATGGTAATTCCCAATGTTGAATTTAACTAAGCATTGTTTAGTGACACTTACTCGGTGTCCTTTCTGTAACCACGAGACTTTATATGGACTCAGGTGCTTAGTTGTTTCCAACTCCAGCTTTTCCAACATCTCAGATGAAACGAGATTGTCGGTGCTTCCGCTGTCCACAATGAATTTTCATTTCCTATCCTTGGCTGTGCAAGATGTTCGGAACAATGTTCTACTTTGCACTATTCTCTCCACCTCTTTCTGAGGTGTCAAAAGGATTTTATGCATCCCAAGCGATCTTCCACTATCTGCATCTTCGTTCTCAGCAACACGCCTCTGCACCTCAGTGATGTGAGTTTCTCCTCCGTCCACTTTCCTGTCTAGACAGTCAACGTCTTTATGTCCATCCTTTCCACATGTAAAACATGTGATGATTCCACCTCGGCCTCTTCCTCTACCTCGGGTACGAGGAAAAGTGTTGGCATCAACATAACCACCACCTTGCTCTGCATGCTGTCTCCTCGGCTCAGCATATTGCTGCCTCTGTGAGGTTCCACCTCTTTCAAGTTTACCCTGAGGTTTCTTCCACTCCTCCTTGGGATTCTGGTATTTTTCCTGGGCAATTGCTTTGCCTCTTGGCTGACTCCTACCTCACCCTCGTTGACCCTGTTTACGGCTCAACTTCTACTCGTCTTTTATAGCCATCTGGTATGCATCCTCAACTATTCGGATGGTAACCATGCTTAATTCATCCTGAATGTCATACCTTAGACCATTCAAATATCTCGCCACCTTTTCATCATCTCTCTCCCGATGAACTGCTCTGATGTTGAGTCTGTAAAACTCCTCGGTGTACTCCTTCACCATCATCAACTTCTGTCTCAGGTTCTACATTTGCCTGAACATTGTGATATGGTAATCTCTACGGATGAACTTCGCTTTAATATTAGCAATCATTCTATCCCAGCTCTTGATCTTTTGCTTCCCCTTGGAATGCCTATCCGCTTGTAGCTCGTCCCACCATAAGGATGCATGTCCTTTCAACTTCATAACATCATGCCTTATATTCTTATCCTCTTCGATATCCTCATAATCGAAGTAGGTGTCAAGAGCTCAGATCCAATCCAAAAACTCTTTTTCATCTAGATTCCCCTCATAGATGGAAATGTCCATTTTTGTCTTCGAACTCATCCTGGAGATGGCTCTAATCAACCGCTCGGTTGAAGCATCCTCTACTGTGACCTCTTCTTCGTGTCAAAGAACTCTTCCTACTCCTCTCGGGAGTTCTCACTACCTACAGTAACTCCTTCGGCGATCTCCCCTTCGCTTCTCGGAAAATCGGGTTTCGCGATATCGCGAAACTCGTTGGCACGTTCTCGCGCAAATCAAAACTCTAAACCTCGATCTCCGATGCACGTGCGCTATCCTCCTGTCAGGTCACCTCTCCCTCCGTATATCGGGGATCGCATGATCATGATTTCACCGTTAACAATTCCTTTACAATAGAAACTATTGAATGCCGAATCCCGACCTCTCTGGATCTCGTGCCACCTGTCCTGTGGAAATCAACACCTCCGGTTAATTCGGGAAATCGCTACTCGGGATTTCGACGAGTATGAAACTCTCACCTCGTCAACCGCTGAAGGTCGAATCCCAATGTAAAGAAATCTAATGGCCTATTCCCTCCTGCACCTAAGGAATAACTCCCGCGCAGCTTGTCCAAGATCCAATGACCGACAGGATTTCACGAGCCTCCCCTGCGAACCCTAGCCGTCAATCCCCCGCCTTAGAGATTTCTTCCGCTTCAAAGCTTCTTTTGGCTCGAACCCTCTTTTGGGTCCTTCTTCCAGGAACCACATAGGAACTATCCCTCTTGAACTTATCCCTACTTCACAAATCTATATGAGGACTTGTTGCAGGCACTCTTTGCGGCAAAGCTCCAAATACAACTAAGTATTGGAACTCCTCAATTCTGCGCACTCCCGCAACAGAGATTTTCCATTCTCCCAACTCAGAATCGCAACCCTGAGACCTCGTCTAGCCTATGCACGCCTTGCATGGATCCGGTGCGAACCCTTCACTTCTGAGGTGAATAGAAACAAAATCTATCTCCAAGCAAACCCTGCAGTCACGCACTCCTTGTGGACAAATTCCACTGCACTCTTTGCAAGAATTCTCTAGCTCACTTGGAGAAACAATTGAAACTCATTCACTCAGTCTCTCAGATTTCAAATCAACCATGAAATCGCATACACAACATATAAAATAAAATGCATGATGGAAAACAAACATTCATGAGCACAATATCAATACAGAGAAACAACACAAACCATGAAGTTGAATCAAAGACTCTCTTCTATTAATTCAATCTGTACATGGGTGTTCTCCACAAGTTCTCTGCTTTGCTCTACTTCCTGTCTTCAGAATGCTTGATGATGATATTACAATGTACACAGGAGGGTGTCTATATTATGTTTCCCTCTCGAATTCTAAAACTATCAAATCTACAATTAAATTCTATCCACCTGCATTAAAACTATTAAATGCCTCAGCTACCTAAGGACGTGAGCTTATCCGCTCAAGGTCCATTTAAAATGTATAAGTGCGCTTCTTTATAAATGTCTTCATTAAATATTGACGCAACAATTTTCAAAGAAATTCAAAAATATATGTGCTGGCGTTGTCCAGTTGTTCCTCCGCTTCATGCGCTGGCTCGCTTGACGTGTTGTGGATGCTGCTGCATCAATGTCACAATGATTATATGGTAGATTCTAGATGTATTCATTTATCAATAGGTATTATTGATGAGTTTCCCTCAATGTGCATGATACATGACAGGTTGACGATTTCTATGGCATCAATGAACTCCCTTGGAATATGGATTGAGTCACAAAATTGAATTGTATTTGGTTTGAGTTTTGAGTATTGATTTACATGTATATATTGATAATTTCAGTATGGATGTTATGTATATGGATTATGGAAAATGTTCTTTTCAATGGATGTTGGATCAATGATGCTTGCTAATCCGACTCACATAAGGAGTAAAGGGTTTATGCATAGAAACTAGAAAATTGAGGGATATGTGTGGAAACTTCCCTGTCACAACCTACTATCAATCTTGTCATGACCTGAACGCATGATTAATGATTATCTCATTCCAAGAGGTCCATGATGTCATTAGCGAAGACTGAAAAAGTCACTCGCGATGAATTCTAAGGGCTGACCAGTAAGGAAGAATCTTTATTCCTTAGAAAACCCTTAGTCTCTCAATAGGTCTACCAAGTGGAGTGTTGAATCCAAGTGTCAGATATACTTCCAAACTAGTCAAAGGCAAGTGGCACCCTTGGAGCATAGATGTGCATATTGAAGGGCATGTCGCACAATTATATTGTGAGACAATAAAAATCTAGATGGTCTAGAAAATACAATAAAAATTGCTTAGACCTTTTTATAACATAATATTTAATTAATTATTAAAATATAAGCTAAGAAACCAAACAAGTATCTAAGTCTAATATGTTTGACTTAATTAAAACATTAAAAATGAATGAAGGGATTTATACTAGAAAATCAAGTGAAAGAGGAAACAAGAATAAATTTGGATAATTGCACATATGTGGATTAAAATAATAGAAGGGATTTTTAAATGAGAATAAATTATAACATGAGAGAATAGGTGGTTTACATAGAGTAGCATCTAGAGTCAATCTACCACTAATCCTAACTAAAAGAAAACTCTTAATCCAAGTCAAACTAAAATCTAGTTCGGGACATAAATTAAATGAAGGATTGGGAACTAAGGAACAATTAAGAGCAAAAGTAGACACACATTGAATAATGTGAGGGAAATTTTCAAATTAAATAAGATAAAAAGAGAAATTACATGAGCAACTTGGGGAAAGTGTGACACATGTACCATGTGAATAATCCTTTCATTAAATAATTAAAATTTAATTATTTATGTATGAGGACATGTGTCATTGAGAATTTGTTTATAAAAGAAATGGAGAGAAAGGGAGGGGAGAGCTCACTTGTTGAAATTATTGTTATGATGTCAAAAAAAATTTGAACTAGTTTTATTGTGAGAGTTGGGATTCGAAAACATGGTAAAAAGTGGAAGCTCTTCCTTGATAGCCAAGTTTTCGGTGTTATTGATTTCTGTTTTTCTTGTGTGTGGTTCTTTTGTGGCTTGGAGGGATAAGTGAGAAGAAGAGTACCCCTAGTGTTGGATGGGAGGTATTGGTGAACTCTCAGATTGCAAGAAGAATTATAGTACAGATATCAAAGTTCAAAGCAAAGTTCATCTTCCCAGTCTTCAAATTGTTGATACGGGAGCTGTTCATTTTCAATGTATATAAGTTAGAATTTAAATTATGGTTCTGCATTGTTCAATTCTATTTTATCATCAACTGATATAAGTTAGACTTAAATTGAAGTTTTGTATGTTCCGATAAATTATATATAATTGTGCATAGTGGAATGGCCTATTGCAATAAATACTTGTATATCAAAGTTTTTAAGTTTTTTATATAGTTATAACTCTGAATATCTTTGCAATAAACTCTGTACACTTTTTCATATGAATGTAAAATTATAATATTGTGTATAATTCTTACTCTACGTTGCACTTTTTTGTGAAATAAAGTCATATAAATAAGGAATGTTTGTTGGTTGTGGTGCTAATTCCAGTAAGAAATATTTTTCACTTAGAATAATTTCCTTACCTAGATTATTTTTATAAGCTCAGTTTTCTAATAGAGGACGGGGTGCGAGATGAAACCGTTTCCTTCTCAGTTCTTTTACCCAGAGTTTTCCAATTCCTCTCATAAAGATTTTTCCTTGCATGGTACTCATTTGTGATAAATTGTGAGGCAAAGAGAAATGTAGAGAGAAAAGAATAGAACAATATATTGAAATGTATGAAGAAGTTAATCTGAAGAAGTTGTGTAGCAGTTACAATGCAATGGGAGATGGATTAGCTAAATAGGCTCAAGCTAAACAAGAATAGAAAGTACAATTGTTCAGTACAGCTGGTAGTGTACAGTCAGACTGTTGAGGGTACATTTTATTTAACACTCCCTCTTAAACTCAATAGTTACAATCATCAGCACTGATTATGCCTAAGTGTTGTCTCTGAAAATCAAAAACTAACTTTCCTAGTGGCTTTGTAAAGATATCAGCAAGCTGATCTCGAGAACCACAAAATTGTAGTGCAATATCCCCATTATTGACTAGCTCGCGTATGAAATGAAACCGAGTGTCAATGTGTTTACTTTTCTTGTGAAACACATGGTTCTTAGATAATGCAATTATTGATGTATTGTCACAGAAAATAGGAGTTGGATCATTTTCTATTTGTGACATGTCTGTCAATATTCTTCTCAGCCACACAACTTGACATGAAGCTGAGGTAGCAGCTACATACTCTGCCTCCGTAGAAGATATTGATACAATTGTATGCTTCTTTGATTCCCACGAAATCAGGTTCATGCCCAGTTGAAAAAAATATCCTGATGTGCTTTTCCTGTCATCTACGATGCCTGCAAAGTCACTTTCTGTGTAACTAGAGAGTTGATTACTATCAGATTTAGTGTATCAGATACCGAAATTGAGAGTTCCTATAACATATCTCAAAATTTCTTTTGCCATTTTCCAATGAGAATCTTTGGGTGATTCCATGAATCTGGAAACAAGGCTGGCTGCATACATAATGTTAGGCCTAGTTGCTATAAGATACACCAAACTGCCTACTAAAATTTTGTACAGGGTAGATTCCACTATAGGACCTTCATCATTCTTGATCAAATTTGTGCCTAGTGGTATGGGTGTTTCTGTTGGATTGCATCCTTCCATGCAAAATATTTTGATGATGTCTGCTGCATACTTTTGTTGACAGACAAAAATGTCTTTGGCTGATTGAGTAACCTCAATCCCTAAAAAATATTTCATTATACCAAGATATGTCATCTCAAACTCAGATTGCATGGCATGTTTGAAATCTGTTAACTCAATATTTCCTCTGTAGATCATGTCATCAACATATAAACATACAATTAGAATTTTACCGTGCTCATCTATTTTGGTATAAAGTGTTGGTTCATTTTGGCTTCTGCTGGAACCACTTTTGATCAGATAAGTGTCAATTCTGTTGTACCAAGGTCTTGGAGCTTGCTTTAATCCATACAAGGATTTCTTCAACCGATACACTTTGGCTTGGTGCTCTTGGACTTCAAATCCAGGTGGCTGATCGATATACACTTCTTCTTCTAAGAACCCATTCAAGAATGTTGACCTGACATCCATATGGTATACTTGCCATTTGTGTTGTGCTGCTATGGCCAATAGAGTCCTTATAGTGTCTAATATTGCTACTAGAGTAAAAGTTTCACCATAATCAATACCTGGTTGTTGTGAGAATCCTTTGGCAACAAGTCTTGCTTTGTTCTTTTCAATCTACCCTTTTTCATTGAGTTTAGTTTTGTAAACCCACTTGATACCAATACTCTTCTTGTGTCTTGGCAAATCAACAAGATCCCATGTCTTGTTCTTCTCAATGGATTCAATTTCTTGGTTCATGTCTTGAACCCAATGTGGCTCCATAGATGCTTCCTTAAAAGATGTATGTTGACATGACATTAAATCAAAACGATTGTGTTGCTCAAAGTCATCCAATTGCTGATGGATTTCTCTCAAACTTCGAGTTCTCTGATTCTGTGGTTTAGAGAATTATTATTTGCTGGAAGTTGAGTTATCCTGAGAGTTCTCGGGTTGTCTTTGTACCTACAATCTTGGAAGAATATTTTGAGGTACTTGTTGTTATGAATTTTCTGTGTTTTCAGAACTTGGCAGCAATGGATTTTGACTGTCCACTTGCTAATTTTTTGAATCATTCCAGAATTGATTTTCCAGAAATTGTACATCTCTGCTGAGAATTAATTTCTTGGTGAGTGGATTGTTAAGCCTGTAAGCTTTAGATGTTTCACTATATCTAGTGAAAATACATTTCTCACTTATGTCATCAAGCTTCTTCCTTAATTTGGAAGGTATGTGAGCATATGCTATGCATCCAAATGTCCTTAGATGTGCTACATTGAGCTTTGTTCCACTCCATGCTTCTTGGGGAACTTTCATCTTTAGAATTGTGGTTGGTGATCTATTCAGGAGATAAACTGAGCATGTTGCTGCTTCAGCCCAAAAAGTATTTGACAAGTGTTTATCTTTAAGAAGTGTTCTTGCCATATTCATTATGGTCTGATTTTTCCTTTCAGCCACTCCATTCTGCTGTGGAGTATATCTGGTTGTTGTTTGCATGATAATGCCTTGTGATTTGCAGAAATTTGCAAATTCTCTGGAGTTGTATTCTCCTCCTCCATATGACCTGAGTGCTTTAATGTATTTTCCACTCTGTTTTTCAGCTTCTGCCTTGAATTCTTTGAATTTTACAAAAGTTTCAGACTTGTGTCTGAGAAAATAGATCCATATTTTTCTGCTGAAATCATCAATAAATGTTAGAAAGTAAAAACTACCACCTATTGACTATGTTTGCATTGGTCCACATAGGTCAGTGTGAACAAGTTCAAGATGTTGTTTGGCTTGATTTGATGACTGTGGAAAACTAGTTCTCTTATGTTTTCCAAGTGTGCAAGACTCACATGGGGGAATTTGCTCTTTAAGATAGGTAGACCTTTGACCATGGAGTTCTTCTGAAGAAGAATTAGACTCTGAAATGGTAGATGTCCAAATATTGTATGCCAACCCATAGTTTCATTTAGGGTAAGGGGAAACATCCTATTTAGAGTCATATGGATTTCAGAAATCAATTTTCTACTGGGGAGTTTGTCATATATTTTACAAGATGTTCCCTCAAAAAGTACCTTATAGCCATGTTCAATGAGCTTTCCTACACTTAGTAGATTATGTTTTAAATCTGGTACATGATAGACATTGTTTATGTCTTTCTTTACATTTTGTTTAGTAAGAATAGGAACAGTTCCTTTTCCTTGAAATTTGACTAAATAATCGTTTCCAAAAGTAATATCAGTTGAGATTGAAGAATCAATGCATGAAAGTAATTCTTTGTTACCTATCATGTGATTGTTGCATCCACTGTCCAACAACCAGAGGTCTTTCAGTTGTTCTTCAGTCTTGTGGCATAAGAGAAACATACCTCCTGAGTTTTCTCCCGTGTGATTTGACACATGTGCTCTTCTTGAGAGCTGATCTGCTTGCTTCTTCCTGCATTCAGATTCATAGTGCCCATACTTTTTGCAGTAATAGCATTGTATGTTGGATTTTTCATTTGACCTTCTCCCTCTGCCTCTTTGAGGCTGGAAAATCTAATGTTGATTTTATTGTTGATTTCTTTGACCTTGGAAATTTTGATTCGGATATTGTTGTTTGTTACCTCCACTGAAATGAGAGTTATTTTGATTGCTCCCTCTTCCTTGGTGACCTCTTCTTCTTCCTCTGCCTCTCCCTCTGCTGAAGGAGAATTGAGTTTTGAAAGCATTGGCGATTGACTCATCTGTGAGATGCATTCTAGTCTCATGTGTCACCAGAGAAGCAATTAGTTCATCTGTTGAAAATCTTGATAGATCCTTGGATTCAAGGATTATCGTTACAACCATCTCAAATTTCGTGGGTAGACTTCTGAGAATTTTCTCAACAATTCGTTGATCAGTGATGGTTTCACCAATTAGTCTGATATGGTTCACGATTCCCATGACTCTGGTCATGAACTGATCTACAATTTTAGACTCTGTCATCCTTAGAGTCTCGAATTGTGTCCACAAGGCTGCAGTTTAACTGTTTTGACCCTGTCATTTCCTTGGTAGGAAGATTTAAGGATGTCCCAGACCTGTTTTGAAGTACCAACGCCTGTGATTTTTGAGAAAATCGAGTCATCCACAAAATTCTGAATCCAGAATTTTTCTTTATTTTCTTTGGTCCTAAGAGTTGCTTGAGCAATTCTCTGCGCATTTTTCATGGAAGCGAGGATGGCTGGATCCGGTTCCACATATCCAATATCCACTAGTTCCCAACACTCTTGTGCTTGCAAGAACGATCTCATTTGTAGAGACCGAAATTCGTAATTCTTTCCCAGAAGAATCGGACCCTGAGTTGGTCCTAAGTTGCTAGACGATGCCATAAAAAAAAATTAAAGAAAAAATAGAGGGAAATTTTGTATTTACCTCCAATCGCTGATTTGTCGATTTGCTGATGGTTGAAGGGAGCTTTTCAGGCTTGAATTGGCCCTTAGTCTCCTTGCAATGTGACTACGCACTTTAATGTTAAGGGGTTTCGGACTTTTTTGGCTCTTTGTCTTTCAAATCGCCGAATTGCAAAAAATTGCCTTTGGACAATTCAATGGTCTCGATATTGTGTCATTTGACGGTCCAGATCTTATTAGGATATCGCGAATCAGGATTTCACAAGTTCTGATGATGAGTTCTCTTGACTCCTCGATTCCCTGATCTCCGATTTATCGATGGCACGTTACTTTCGGGACTTTCCCGATTGTGCTGATCTCCACCACGCGTCCCAACAGATGGACGGTCGTGATCTCTTCTTAGGAATTCATGATTTGATATGTTCTAGACTTCTCGTCTCTAGGATCCATGATTTTTCGAATCCTGTAATGCCGATGGGCTCTGTTTTCAGGAAATTTTCCGAAAGCCTTGATCTTTTCCACGCGTCTTGAACAGATGGATGGATCAAATCTGTGTCGGGGATTTCACTGTGGAGATTCCCGATCCCATGATTTGATGAGATGACGTCAGCTGGGCCCCACAATGGAGCTTTCCTCCTGTTGGGATTTCAGACTTCGGAGTTCTGATGTGCTCGTGTTTCTTGTCCTTAGGATTCACGAAACGCTGAATCCCGATGTGCCGATGGGCTCTTTCCTTTTCAAGACTTTTCCCGAGTCCTCAGATTTATGCCACGCGTCCTTGAAAGATGGACGGTCCTGATTCAACCTCAGGATATCGTGAATTGCGATGATCCATTGACACACTTTCTATGTCAAATTGAAACCCCAAATGCCGAAACATCGATTGTTTCCTCGATGTCCTCCATGTGTCCAAACAAACGAACGTTTGTGATCTTATCGCTATTTTGCGTATCACGATTTCATGAGTTTCGAAGTCCTGTTGCAATGTTCTTTCAAAACCGCGAACTCCAAAATGTCGATGTGATGATGTGTTGATCTGCTACCACCTGTCCCCTGAGATGGACATCTGTAATCTTTTTGGGATTTCTTGATATCACATATCGGAGTTTTTGGAGTGCAGTTGCCTTTGTGCGTCCAACTCTCGATTACCGATTTTGCGATGGAATAGAATATTGCCACGTGTCTCTTGATGGACGGTCCAGATGATGTCGGGACTTTGTGACTGCACAAGTCGAGATTTATTGTGTGCTCTTTAGAGGATTAAACCTCGTGCACCTTCTCGCTGATCCAACGGTTGTCGGTCCTTTATGCAAGATCTGATGGCTGAAACTCTTTCACCTTTTCCACGCTCTCCTCTTCCCTTCTGAACTAGTTTCCCTCTTTGGATACATTCTCAGGATGAATCTTACGGCCTCAATGGCTGTTATTTGCACCTGAGACGCATTCATTACTCTTGTGGAGGAAAGATTCGTGAATCTTTCAAAGATTTGAAAGAAATACATGAATTCTTTGTTCACTGCTTCAATCTTTGACAGATTTGAGTGATTTCCAAAAATCTTTAAATGATTGTGCCTTCTGCAACAATCTTTAATAGTTTTGAATGAATTATTTGAGTTCTTTAAACGTTCTTCTGTTCTACAGCTCTTCTGCGTCAATCTTTGACGATTCTTGAAAAATTACAAGAATCTTTACTGTTTCTTCTTCTGCATTCTCTTTATCCTGGATTTTTTGAGCGATGTACGCTCTGCTTCCTCTGCGAGCTTCCTACATTGATATTTTGAACGTAATATGTTCTGCGTCCTCGTGGAAGTTTCCTGCGAGGATCTATCAAGAGTATGTTCGGACGACTCTCCAAACCTTGTGAAAGAGACTGTGTCACGTGCTCTCAAGATCCATAAAGCTCTGTGCTGTGAGGATCATGTTTCTCTCCAGACTGTGTGAAGAGGCTTACTGTTGATGATCTGATACCATGATAAATTGTGAGGCAAAGAGAAATGCAGAGAGAAAAGAATAGAATAGTATATTGAAATGTATGAAGAAGTTAATCTGAAGAAGTTGTGTAGCAGTTACAATGCAATGGGAGATGGCTGAGCTAAATAGGCTCAAGCTAAACAAGAATAGAAAGTACAACTATCCAATACAACTAGTAGTGTACAATCAGACTGTTGAGGTTACATTATATTTAACAATTTGGAAATACTTCTGAAGGTCTACTTGCGTAATCCCTTGAATTTATATCCAATTCATTTCCGTAATTGTGGATTCTCCGTTTCATTCAGAAAACATGTGAAATAATCTCTACTTTTTCCCAAATCGTTGGTTAGGATCATTGATTAAATTCCTTCCACAATTTATATTTTCCGCACTATGCTGTAACCGTATTTGCCTTTAAAAACTGAACGAGTAGGGTCAAATTGGTAGTGAACACGTTGAATTACAATAAATAGAGTTGTTATAGATTAATTATTTATATAAAATCCTAATCGAATGCAAGAAGTTCTACACTATTAAGACTAAGTGTTATTCTATTAATATTGTTAAATGTTATCTAGCATTACATGGTATAAAACTTTCTTTACAATTATGTTTATATTAAATGGTGGAACTAGTAACTTATAGAAATTAATGAATTAGAATATTGCACTTGATATTAGTAAAATGCAAAGAATCATGTAAGTGCACTGAAGATGATAGTAATTCATGATTATTATGAGTTAGTCAATGGTAAATTACATTTCTGTAAATTAATTTGAATAATTACTTATTTCTAGAGTTTTAATGGGATACGTATAAGGAATTAAACATTTAGATTTTAGTAATAAATTAGAATTTTGTTAAATAATATTGCACCATATTCTTTTACTCAAGTCCAATTTATGCGCGAGTAGCACAAAATAATTAATATAAGATATGAGAATCTTACATGAATTTCAATGCATGTTTAACCTTGTCAATCATGTTAATGTTTTATGGGAACTATGCAGGTTACACAACTTCCATTATATATGCATGTGATTGTAAAGATCATAAAATATAATGCAATTAATTTAGATTATCGCTATGTACATTTTATGATGTGTGAGGGAAATGATTAAAATTTGGTACAAATATGGAGATCTCTTTAGAAGGATTAATGGAAGAAATTTTATGTCAACATATTGTGCAAATTATAAAAGTGTTATTTTTAAGTTTTAATCTTTTTCATTTAAATGTAATTGCTTATGCATTGAAATGAAGATTTAATGATTTAATATTATTGTGAAATTGACTTAATTTATAAATTAGAATTCATTATGGGAATAAATACCTTCATGCTCCTCAGAATGGCTTCCAGTCGTGAGAACTTAAATGGTCAAGATAGATGGGATAAATCCTGGACTTGAGTGTCGATTATGCGTCTTGAAGGTCCTAACCTTGTAGGGTAAGATTGGGACGGAAGATCCATGTTATCCTTGCTTTCATCATATGTTATGTTGCTAGCATTCCACATGCTAGAAGTTATGTGATGAATGAATACTTGTTGTTTGTTGTGATGTTAATGATGAGATTAGTTGAGATTGATGATTAAGCATATTTCTTTATGTTGTTATAATTGCATTTCATACTTACATGAATGACATAAGCATTATCTCTTAACTTATAAAGAAACAAATATTTCTATTTCGTTGAAATTTCTTATATACCAGTGGTTTCAATGGAGGGATCGTTACATATTGTATCAGAGCAGGTTCAACATTGGGACACATGACCCATTATGCCTTCCACTGTTTAATTTGATGGTTAAAGAATATAGCTAATACAAATTGAATTTTTTCATGACAGGTACCATGGTGAGAGGACACATGATGAGTATATGACATGGTGAGAGGGAAGAGGTATGATTCCTTTGAGATCATTCATGCAAGAGGGATCAACTCCACTCAGAGAGGAGTAGAACACTAAGAAGGAGAAGGTTAATGTTGGGGATGTGGTAGGTATGATGAGATCCTTCTAGGGGATGTTAGATGCGTTGATCAACCACCTCAATCCATATGAGGGCACAACATCTATACCCAATGATGGTTCATAGCACACTCCAGCAGGGAATAGTAGTATACATAGAGAACTCGATAAAGTGAAATTTTTCGAGTTCTGGGGTGGCACAGACGACATAGCCACCGAGGCATGGTTGGAGAACATGGCGATGTGCTTTTAACTACATGGTTACATATCCAATATGAAAGTCCACATGGAGGTATTTCAACTAAAGGGGAGTGCTATTATTTAGTGGAAGACACTCTTACCTCAAGTAAACATGGTCGTTGAAGAGGTGTCATGGGAATTGTTCGAGGAACGATTCTAGGAGAGGTACTTTTCGAATGAATTCATTGAGTTTCAACTTAATGAGTACAACGTCGTACTACAGAGTAGTCGTACGGTACTAGAGTATGATACTAGGTTCTTGGAGCTACTCTGATACAGGTTGATATTGATGGCCACCCACCTTTTCCAAATGGCTCAAAATATTTTTCTGGCAATTTTGGCAATTTACTATTTTTAGCAGGCTTTAACTTCTGGGGCCATTTTGAGGGTCCAAATGATGGTTTTTCAAGATATAGGTTCTCATTTATAGCCAAATAAATTATTGAGCCCCCAAAATGAATCTCCTCAATGATACCTTTCCAACGAGCTATCACACTCCTAAAACAGATATAGTATGCAAAAGTTACGACCCCGGGAAGTTGATGTACTCACTTACCCAAACGGGGCCCACATGACTTTTGGTGCTTCATCTCCTAGGGTTAGGTTTTTGGATGTCTAAGGTTTTTGGCATTCCTACTTATTGTAAAAAGTCCTTCAGAGCCTCATTGTAATCATCTTCTTGTGAATGCGAGTAGTCGTCACATCTCTTCTCAGAGATAAGTTGCCACCATTCTAGCGAGTCTTTCACTCTGTATTTTTACAATCTCTGTACATTTATTTCATTAATAGAAATCATGTATTACTATATATCTGTGTTTATGGTTGCATCTCTGATATATTTCTGTTATATTATTTGATATATGCGATATCTCTGTTAATTTCCTTATTATATCTCCACTCTCATTTCGTGCCGAAAATAATCCAGATCAGTGGTATCAGAGAAGGCTACTCTTGATCATTTTTCCAGTGCATGTCCCTGACGAGGTCCGAGTATATCAATTTGGGTCTCGAGGTTGTCTCTCTTGAAGACAATCGCTCTCGCACACCTAAGAAACCCTCAATGGCGGAAGAAAAGAAAATCGATGGAGCAGACAATCCTATCAATCTGTTGCTTGAGAAAGCTCGCACATGACAGAGGGACGAAATGATGCAGAAATTTTCCCACATCCTTAAATTCCTGCTGATAGCATCAGGCGCATATTCATCAAGCGACCACTTTACAGGCACCTCGCCTTTCAAGGTACAAGTTAATTTTTATATTCCTGTATTTGAAGGAAAGATAGATGCAGAAGCACTAGAAAAATGGTTAACTCTGCTAGAAGGTTATATCTTTGTTCACAATTTCTCCGACAAAGAAAAGATCACCTTCGCACTCCTTAAAGTTCTCCCTCATGTCAAACATTGGTGGGAAACTTACTAGGAGAAAAGTTCCACAGAGGAGTTTGGAATATATGGGGTCGATCCCACTTGGGATTTTTTTATGGATGCGGTAAAGGAACAGTATTACCCTGTTGGCAATTATGAAGACCAGTACATGAGATGGACCACACTGCGACAAGAGAGGGGCCAAGAAGTTTCAGAGTTCACCAATACCTTCCATACCTTGCGCATCAAGTTGGGTATCAAAGACTTCAAACAACAATTGGTTCTGAAATACTGTGGGGCTCTGCACAGATACATCCAGAGTGAAATGGATTTACTGAACATCTCATCGCTCGGTGTTGCTTATCGATATGCTGTTAAAATTGAACAGAAATTTAAGCACTAGAACAAACGGGAGTTCAGATCCATGAATCCACAACAACCAAAGTATGACAAAGAAAACCCTAACAAACAGTCTCTTGAAAACTAGTCCAAGACACAGGAAAAGAACGGTCATGGGAAGACAAAGAAGGACAACGAAAAATGGTTTGATTTCCAAAAAATCCCCTGGCACAACACCGATGAATGTCGCTCAAAATAGTCATTTGTGGTTGAGATCAAAGACAAGGAGCCAAACCCTGATTCAAAATCTGATTATGAAAATACTGGTAAAAGACAGATCATCGACGCAGACCCCACTGCAATTGTCACGACCATAGAAATTCAACTAGAAGAACCAACATATTCATAAGAGGGGGAGTGCCTTTTTCATTCAGAGATGTGGGTGAAGGGGAACCCGCTGCATTTTATTGTTGATAGCGGTAGCCAGAAAAACCTCATCTTAGCAGAGGTCATCAAATAGTTGGGATTGTCGACAACACCACACCCACAACCATATAACATCGGCTGGCTTCAACAACGATGAGATTTCTGTGTTAGCCAACAGTGTCGATTGTCATGCGACATCCAACCCTTCAAGGATGAGGTATTATGTGATGTTTCCCCACTGGATGTCTTTGATGTTCTCTTGGGCCAACCATATATGTGGAGACACCATGTTGTTTATGAGTCTCGACCCCATAGTGTCATTGTTACTTTTGGGGGTCATCTCTACAGAATACCAGAGGTAGTTCCAACTATTATTCCACCTAAAAAGTGTAGCAAGGTAGTATCTCATACTGCAAAATTTAACTTCTTCACAAGCTGTTCAAAAGGGGAACAAAAGGACACTACAACCACTGTAGCCTCGGCTCCTGCACCTTCTATCCAACAGAAGCAAGTCGACAAGGTTGCAAAAAAGCACATAGATTCCCTCTGCACACCTTCCTCTCATGTAGCTCGACTTTTTGAACAAACTCAGGTTCAACAGTTTCATGGAAGACTTCCACAAACTAAGCAATGCAATGTCTCCAACAATACAAGCAGCTCACCAAGATGCAAATCCAGCAAATGCTTTTCCCTCTCCCCCGAGAACTCAACGCAATGGAGACCATTTCTTCCTAAAGAGGGAGGATTGATCCAGGTGGATATCTGTGGCCACCCACCTTTTCCAAATGGCTCAAAACAATTTTCTGGCAATTTTGACAATTTACTATTTTTAGTAGGTTTTAATTTTCGGGGCCATTTTAAGAGTCCAAATGAAGGTTTTTTTTTTTTTTATATTGAGGTTCTCAATTATAGAAAAAGTAATTATTGAGCCCCCAAAATGAATCTACTCGACGATACTTTTCCAATGAGCTATCACACGCCTAAAACGAAGATCGTATGCGAAAGTTACGACCCCGGGAAGTTGATGTACTCACTTACCCAAACGGGGCCCACATGACTTTTGGCGCTTTATCTCCTAGGGTTAGATTTTTGGATGTATAAGGTTTTTGGCATCCTTTCTTATTGTAAAAAGGCCTCTAGAGCCTCATTGTAATCATCTTCCTGCGAATGCGAGTAGCCATCACATCTCTTCTCAGAGATAAGCTGCCACCATTCTAGCGAGTCTTTCACTCTGTATTTTTACAGTCTTTGTACATTTCTTTCATTAATATAAATTGTGTATTACTGTATATCTGTGTTTATGGTTGCATATCTGATACATTTCTGTTATATTATTTGATATATGCGATATCTCTGTGAATTTCCTTATTATATCTCCACTCTCATTTCGTGCCGAAAATAATCCAGATCATACTCAGATATGCTCCACATATGAAAATGGAGAAGTTAAAGGTTAACAAGTTTTGTTCGGTCTTAACTTCAAAATCCATTTGAAAGTGAGGATCTTGATGCCTCAGACATTGCACAGTGTAGTTTAGAAGGCTCTCATTGTTGAATAAGATTTGAACAGTGGGATTAAGGGTAGGAACCCTTTCAGAGAGACAAGACATGAGACAACAGGAGTGCAATAGCATCAGACACCAGTTAGACATACTTTTGGGCATCGTGATATGCCCAAAGGACTTATATTTTCGACACATTAATGACATAATCCTCAGCAGAGGGCTCCTTACATAGCACCATAGCAGTAGCAACAACGTCGTACACATCAACAAGAACATTTTAGACATGGTTCGTAGAACAAATGAGTATAACAGACTCCTAGGCCAACAAATTCTACTTCTGGGACTAGGAGCACCGAACGAAAGAATAGATGTTGGACATGTGGAGAGCCACATTACCAGAGAGAATATCCTATTGAGAAGGAAAGATCCATCATATCATCAAGACCTAAGACAATTGGAGATTTTGGCAAGGCCCACATGATTCATGTTGCAGTTAATAACCGCTAGGATGAACATCAATCTACGTTGTTGGAGACTTCAGGTAGGATTGTCTATCAACATTTTAGTATTTTAATAGATCAAGGAGATACTCAAAGTTTTATATCTAGTATTGTGCTTAAAATAATTAAGGTAAAGGAATTAGAACAAGATGAGTTTAGACATGTGGAAATGGCATCGGGCACCAAGCAAAAGGTTGGAGGAAAGGTTAAATATTGTAACATTATCCTATGTTATTTCATTATAAGTGTAGACCTATATGTTAGAATCTTGGGATCTTATGATATAGTGATTAGAATGGGTTGAACATAGTTACCAACTTGACGAGAACTCTACAGATTTCCCGCTTTTTTGGGGGTCAAGTTTTTTACCCCGTTTTTAAAAATGGTGCTACCGGTAGCACCCCCCTCCATTTTTAGGTGCTTTTTAATATTTTAAAATTTTGGATACATAATGTTTCCAATTTTTTTTTTAAATTTTTGTTTTTTTCATTTATTTTTCATTTATTTTTATACATTTTTGAAATTTTGTTATCAACACTTATTTTAGTCATTTTCCCATGCTTCTTTCAATCTTAAAATATTTTTAACCATTTACATTTTTTAAAATACTATTTTTCGACTCCTTAATTAATTCATGGTTCCATATTTTCTTTAATATAGCGAAAAATATCATTTTTAATACATTTTTTATCTTTACTTTAATAGATAGAAAAGCATTGTAGTTAAATAACACTATTTTTAAACATTTAACAAAAAAATGTAATTGAATTTGTTTTTGATAAATTAAAACTAAAAAAAACTAAGAAAAATAAAAGACTTGAAATTTAAAAAGAAAGAAAAAATAAATAAAAATCAAATTTATATAATTACCAAATCAAAAAAAATATAAAAAAAATAAAGTGGAAAAAAAAACAAATTAAATATATAT
>ML780845.1:1081483-1099217 GCA_009831015.1 Picea engelmannii
AAAAAGAATTAGAGAAATGAAAACTAATTAAAATTTATAACAAAATTATCTTTAAAATGATCCCCATGATCTTTAAAACCAACTAAGAATCCTCAAGTATTTTTTCTCCAATATGGGTATGACTGTTAATATTGATAAGATTAAGGTCATGATTATTAAATCCAATAAGATCCCTTATGATACATTTGTATATGTCAACAACAACTTCGAGGAACAAACTTCATACAAATATCTTGGAATTGATATTCACCACAAGCTCAATTGGAATTATAGCATTGAGAAAAGGATTATTACGGGATGGATCTTGTTTATTATGGGCTTGAAAACAATTGTAAATCAATTGATCTTTAGAGTTGGGATAAGGAGAAATTCTTGTTTGAGACTCTTGTTACACATATTATTATTTATGTATGTGAAGTCTAGGGATGTAGTATTCTCATGAGTCCTAGAGAAATATAGAGAAAATAGAAAAGAATTTTATAACCTATAATCTCAAAATTAAAGGAAATACACCCTATCCCATCCTACTCTTAGAAACAAGCCTCTCCCCCATTGAGAGCACCGCTATGGTTAGATACCTAATGTATAAGAAAACGTTAAACAACGTGGAAGACAAGAGGATACGTAAAATTGCTTCAAAATCAAGTCATAACCACCATCGACTCAAGTGAGGATGGCATAAAGACGCCTGGTCTTGGCTAAACTATTGGGGAATCATGGAAGAAACAATTTTGTAGAAGAACGATACTATTAGAAAAAATGTGAAATCAAAATTTAAAGAGAAAATGTGGTGTGATAAAGAGTTAGAGGAAAAATTAAAATTAAGGTATTATAAAGATGTAATCAACCCTAATATATAAGATAGAAATTTTCTATCTGTTTTTCCAAGTGTAAAGAAAAAGTAAAGTATTTCTAAGATAAGAACAAATTCTCATGAGGTCCATAGTGAAACCAGGCATTGGTCAATTCCTAAAACACCATGGGATGAAAGAGTGTGTCACCTTTGTGACACTAAGAAGGTTGAAGATGAAAATCACTTTCTCTTAGATTGTCCATCCTATACCCATATTAGATCTAATTTTTAAAATATTTATCACACTACCAACCTTCCTAACATCTTAAATCAAAAAAAGTATGGTGATCTTGGAAAGCTTCTCTTAATGCTTTTCGAGCATAGAAACAAAATTATAAAGAATCAGAAGTAATCACTTACCCTCTTAAACTCCGATAGACCAATTCGGTCTTAGTGGACATTAATCATAATCATCATCATCATTAGTTATATTATATATAATATATAGTTATAGAAAAGTTAACAAAATACAAAAAAAATAAAAATATATATATTAAAAAAATACAAATTGAAACACCTAAAATTACAAAATTGAATACAAAATTAAAAAAGCCTTAAAAAATATAAAATTACAAAAAAAAAAAAGATATTAAAGAAATGAAAATTAATTAAAATTTATAACAAAATTATCTTTAAAATGATCCCCCGAACTTTAAAACCAACTAAGAATCCTCAACGATTTTTGCCCCAATATGGGTATGACTATTAATAATGATAATATTAAGGTCATGATTATTAAATACGATAAGATCCCTTATGATACATTTGTATATGACAACAACGACTTCGAGGAACAAACTTCATACAAATATCTTGGAATTGATATTCACCACAAGCTCAATTGGAATTATAGCATTGGGAAAATGATTATTGGGGGATGGAACTTTTTTCTTATGGACTTCAAAACAATTGTAAATCAATTGATCTTTGGAGTTGGGATAAGAATGAATTCGTCTTTGAGACTCTTGTTACACATGTTATTCTTTATGGATGTGAATTTTGGGGCTATTGTATCTCTCGTGACTCCTAGAGAAATATAGAGCAAATAAAAAAGAATTTTATAACCTATAATCTCAAAATTAAAGGAAATACGTTGTATCCCATCCTCCTCTTAGAAACAAGCCTCTCCCCCATTGAGAGCATGGATATGGCTAGATACATAATGTATAAGAACACGTTAAACAACATGGAAGACAAGAGGATACCTAAAATTGCTTCAAAATCAGGTCATAACCACCATCTACTCAAGTGAAGATGGCATAAAGATGCCTTGTCTTGGTTAAACTATTAGGGAATCATGAAAGAAAAAAATTGTAGAAAAAAGATACTATTAGAAAAAATGTCAAATCAAAATTTAAAGAGAAAATGTGGTGTGATAAAGAATTAGAGGAAAAAATAAAATTAAGGTATTATAAAGATGTAATCAACCCTAATATATAAGATCAAAATTATGTATCTGTTTTTCCAAGTGTAAAGAAAAAATAAATCATTGCTAAGATAAGAACAAATTCTCACAAGCTCCATAGTGAAACTGGGCATTGGTCAATTCCTAAAACGCCATGGGATGAAAGAGTGTGTCACCTTTGTGACACTAAAAAGGTTGAAGATGAAAAACACATTCTCTTAGGTTGTCCAACTTAGACCCATATTAGATATCATTTTGAAAATATTTATCACACTACCAACCTTCCTAACATCTTAACTCAACAATAGTATGGTGATCTTGGAAAGCTTCTCTTAATGTTTTTCGAGCATAGAAGTAAAATTATAAAGGATCAGAAGTAATCACTTACCCTCTTAAGGTTCGAGAGACAAATTTGGTCTTAGTGGACATTAATCATCATCATCATCATCATCCTTAGTTATATTATATATAATATATAGTTATAGAAAAGTTAACAAAACACAAAAAAATTTAAATATATATATATATATATATATATATATATAAAATACAAATTGAAACACCTAAAATTACGAAATTGAATACAAAATTAAAAAAATGAAAATTAATTAAAATTTATAACAAAAAGTAAAAAAACATAATATATATATATATATATATATATATGGGGGGTGATGTTGGGCATCGCCCCAACCCCCAACACAGGAAAGGGCTGGGGCGATGCTCGACATCACCCCCTTCGTCCTCTGATGGAAGAATATAGTTATTCTATTATTATATATAATAATTGATATGTTCTCATTCTTCATTGTATGATCTAGCCATTTGTGTTATTATTTGTTTATTAATGCCCCATTTCCACCCAGGCCTTTTTAAAAATTTTGAAAACTATGTATATTTGATAAAAAGTAATTGATTCTAAAACCAATTTTTTCGAATAATTATTCTCCTTTTTAATCATTTTGATTTTCACTTTATGAAAAATTAAATTTATTTTTAAAATTATTTAAATTCCATTTAGAGTAATGTTATGAATACATTATGTTTCACTTAGAGTTACAACAATACACAAATCTACAACATGCTTGGTTGTGCATGCCAACACATATTACATTACATATTTTAAATTTTTGAAAATAATTTTTTTTTTATTAATTATAATTAAATAATTTTTTATTAATTTTAATTTAATAATTTTTTTATTAATTTTAATTTAATAATTTTTTTATTAATATTATCAAATAATATTTGGAAAATTGTTTAAAACGAAACTTAAATTTGTTTGGTGCACAATTATATCACATATGATATGGTTTGAAAATTCTATAATATAATTGAAAAATACTTTAAAAATATTTTTACTTTTAATGTTTAAATACACGATACATTTAGGATACTTTGAACCTACACTATATAATTGACATACTTTATACATTATGTTTTCATAAAACATTTAATATAAAAGAGAATATAAAATTAAACAAAGTACTCTATACAACTTGGCACTATACATTCCATGTTGCAATGAATTTTTCTGAATTTTAATATTTTGTTAATATATATATATATATATATATATATATATATATATATATATATATATATATAATACATGATTTTTGTAAAAAAAAATTGTTTTGTTTTGTTTTGTTTTGTTTTTGTTTGTTTTTTTTCGTTTTGATGGATTTTTTACCATTTTTAAAAATTTTTATCTTCCAAATTTGGGTTTTGAATATATATTTTTAAATGTATTGTTTTCATGGCATTATATGTTATGTTGTGTTTAGACTCATAAAATAAGATTTAAAAAGTAACGATTTAAAGGTTGATTTGATGACTTTCTCTGGAATAACGATGATTTTGATTACCACTTAAAAACAATGTCACTTTAATACCCCAAATTCAAAATGGGTGCTACCGGTAGCAATTCATTTCAATTTGATGGTTGATTTTGAGGTTTTGGTTTTAATTGTACCGACTGCTAAAAATATGATTTCAATATCTATATATATATATATATATATATATATATATATATATATATAAATTTAACATTTTGAAAAAGTTTTTTTTTTTCTATAACGTCATTTTTTTATTTAAGTGTCGATTTGAAGGTTTTTCTACGTTACTGTATGAGTTCTGAATGCCACGTTTGAAAATGTTGTAATTTTGACCTGTTTGAAAAAATGGTGCTACCGGTAGCACCACTTTTTGATTTGGGGGGTGATTTTCATGATTTTTTTGGAAAAATATGGGTTTTTTGGGCTAGAGTTCTCGTTTTGAGGTCACAGTTCTCATCAAGTTGGTAACCATGTTATTCGTTAAAATCGCACAATGCGATACTTAACTGCAATACAAAATGGTTAAGGTTAACAAATGATTTGGGACAAAGTAGAGTAATTGTAGGAAGAAACCACGGAGTGTCATTGAGGTTCATTTCTTCCTTACAATTACATAAAATTATGCACAATGGGTGTAAGTTATATTCCATCTTAGAGTTAAATGAAAAGGGGCACACAAAAGGATTAGAAAACCTTCTTGTAGTGTGAGAATTCACATATGTTTTCCTAAAGAGCTACGAAGTTTTCCGCCAGTAAGAGAATTGGAGTTTACCATAGATTTAAAACGTGGAACATAATCGATTGCAAGAACACCATATCGAATGTTGACAACTGAATTGTAGGAGTTGAAAATGAAATTAAAGGATTTCCTATATTTAGGGCATATACATCCAATCGTATCGTCGTGGGGTGCGCTAGTGACTTTTGTTAGAAAGAACAATGGATCGTGGAGGCTTTGCATTGACTATCATCAATTGAGCAAAGCTACAATCAAGAATCAATATCCATTATGAAGGATTGACTATTTGTTTCAACAAATGAAGGGAGAAACTATGTTTTCAAAGATTGAATTAAGATTGGGATATCATCAGTTACGAATTGTGGAAGAAGATATCCCTAATACTACATTTAAGATGACATTTGGACACTATGAATTTACCATTTTACTATTTGGATTAACGAATTCTCATGGAGTATTCGTGATTTTAATGAATGGGGTATTTTGTGAATACTTGGAAAAGTTTGCATAAGTATTTATCGACGATACACTGATTTATTCTCAGAAAAACGAAAATCATGATGAACACTTAAGTTTAGTTTTACAATGTTTACGAGAAAGCAAGGTGTATGGGAAACTGTCAAAATATTCATTTTATCACACAAAGATTAATTACACAGGACATATTATATCTATATAAGGCATTGCTATGGATCCAAAAAAAGCAGAGGCTCTTATGGAATGATAAGAATCAATGAACTTACAAGAATTTTGTAGCTTCATAGAGTTAGATCGTTACTATCGATGTTTTGTCAATTTTTTTTCGAATATAGAAAATCCAATCACGGAATTGCAAAAGACAAAGAAAATTCTGTGGTCATAGAAATCTGTCAAAGAATTTCAAAATCTTAAAGAGTTGTTAACGACAACACCAATACTAAAGGTTTCAGATATGGACAGGGAGTTCTTGGTATGCGCGAACACATCTAAGGAATGTTTAGGTGGAGTTTTAATGCAAGACGGTCGGATAATTGATTACATTTTAAGAAAATTAATAAGGCATGAAGATAATTATACAATGAATGCTTCAGAGTTATTACCGATTATATATGCCTTATGATTTTGAAGACATTACCTTATCACCAAAAATTTGAATTAAATATTGATCACTGTATAGTACAACATATGTTTACTCTGAGTGACTTGAATGTGTGACAAAGGAGTTGGTCATAACTGTTTAGTGAATACGATTTCAATATTACTTACATTAAAGGAATGATGAACAAACTAGAATATGCGTTGAGTCGGATACCATGCATATTCTTAGTAATACCTCTCAATATGAATATTCGATAAAATATTCTAGCTTTACAGATAGACAATGGATGGTACAAAGAAGTTAAGGATAATATTTGAAAAGATACCATGATGGTATGGATATTTGAAGGTTATTCATTGGACAACAACGAACTATTGAGGTATAATGGCAGAATTGATGTACTACCTAATGACGAATTGAGAAATTTTGTTTTGAGCGAAGCTCACCGAGCAGTATGCATGGCTCATCCTAGAGTCATCAAGATGGATGTAAACTTTAATCCTTTATTCTTTTGGAAATGAATGAAAGTGGATATAGCTAATTATGTGGCATGATGTCTAGAATTTCATCAAGTGAAGGCTGAGCATAAACATCAAGCAGGATTGTTACAGCCACACGCAATTTTGGAATCAAAATGGGAAGTCATTTCAATGTATTTTATTGTGGGATTTATACTAACGAGAAGGAGACGCAAATTGATTTTTGTGTTCATTGACACTCTAATGAAGAGTGCACACTTTATTTGAGTGCACACGACGTATGAGGAATTGGACATAGCTAGAGTTTTTGTAATTGATATTGTGAGGTTATATGGTGTACCAAGAAAGATCATATTCAATCAAGGGTCGATGTTTATTGGATGATTTTAGAGTAGTTTTCAAGAGGCTTTGGGAACACAATTGAATTTTAGCACAAAATATCACCCCAAGATAGATCGTCAAACTGAAAGGATTAATCATATTTTAGAGGATATGTTGCGTATGTATGTAATGGATCAAAAAAAATGATGGGAAGAATCAATTTGCATACAACAATAGTTTTCAAAGTTCAATAAAGATGTCACAGTTTGATTTTCCTTATGGACGATCATTTCAAATGCCTATGAGTTAGGATAGACTAGAGGATAGGGTCCTTATGGGACTGAAAGAGATCCAATAAATGGAAGAACAAATGCGAATGATAATACAAAGGATTAAAGAAGTGCAATATCGAAAAAACAATTATGTTGATGCGCATCTTATTGACCACAGTTATGAGGTTGGCAACAAAGTTTTCTTGCGGGTGAAACCGCATAAGAGTTCGATAAATTTTGGAAAGGGTGCTAAACTCTCTCCTAGGTTTGTGGGACCTTTCAAAGTTGTCGAAAAGAATAGACCTATGGCTTACCAACTAGCCTTTCCCGATTTTTTGTGGTATATGCACAATGTATTTCATTTATCTATTTTGCGACATTATATTTCAGATCTGTCAGATGTTATTGACTTGAGTTCTTTGTAGATGTCGGTTGAGGGTTCTCTCATGGAGGAGTCAATCTGCATATTGAACCATTTTAATTGATAAGTACATCATAGAATAGTCAATGAGGTCAAAGTCTGGTGGGACAACTATAGTCCACACTCAGCTACATGGGAGGATGCATATGAGATGCGTCAATAGTTTCCTTATTTGTTTGATAGAATGGATTTATAGATTGGTGTCATATAAATTTATTCCTTTTATTATTAGATTGTACAAACTTTGGGATGGATATTAAAAAAAGAGGGGCCTGTATGTAATGTCTAGTTCTACTGAGCACATTTTATACTAACTCATTCTTTGAGGGAACTTGTGAGAAAGTGATTCGGTCATGATACATTGTGATTGTGATTACGTGTTATATTCTAGATGTATACATGTCTCGATAGGTATTATTGATAAGTTTTCTCGAGTGTGCAAAATACATAATAGGTTGAAGATGTCAATGGCATCAACGGACTTCATTGGCCTCTAGATTGAGTCAGGGAGTGGACTTGTATCTGGTTTGAGTTTTGAGTATTGATTTAAATGTATATATTGATGATTTCAGTATGGATGTTATTTATATGGATTATTGACAGTGTTCTTGTATGTGTGTGTAGTCTCAACGACGCTTGCTAATATGACTCACATAAGGAGTAAAGCGGTCATGCATAGAAAGTAGATAGTTTAGGGAGAGGTGCATCAATGTTCTTGTCACATCCTACTAGCACTCCCGTCATGAAATGAGCACATGGTTAATGATTATCTCATTCTGAGAAGTCCAAGATGCATTGAGGGCAGTCTAAGATAGTCACTCACGAGGAATTGTAAAGGGAACGAAATAAAGAGGAATCCTTATTTATTAGAAAACCCATAGTCTCTCACAAGATCGACTAAGTGGAGTGTTGACTCCAAGTGTCACACAAACTTCCAAACTAGTCAAAGGTGAGTGGCACCCTTGGAGCATAGAGGTGTGTCTCGAAGGGAATGTCGCGTAATTAAATTGTGAGTCAATAAAAATATAGATGGTGTAGAAAATAAAATAAAAATTTCTTAGACCTTGTTAGAACATAATATTTAATTAATTATTAAAATATAATCTAATAAATATAACAAATGTCTAAGTCTAAGATGTTTTACTAAATTAAAACATTAAAAAGGAAGGAAGGGATTTAGACTAACAAATCAAGTGAAAGAGGAAACAAGAATAAATTTGGGTAACTACACATGTGTGCATTAAAATAATAAAAGAGATTTTTAAATAAGAAAAAATTAAAACATGAGAGAATAGGTGGTTCACATAGCATTTTGAGTCAATCTACCACCAATCCTAACTAAAAGAAGACTCTTAATCCAACTTAAACTAAAATATAGTGAGGGGACACAAATTAAATGAACTATTAGGGAATTAAGGGACAATTATGAGAAAAAATAGGATCAGATTGGGGAATATGAGGGAAATTGTCAAATTACATAAAATAAAAAGAGAAATTACATGTGCAACTTTGGGAGAGTGTGACACATATAGTGGATGAATAATTATTTAAGTAAATAATTAAAAATAAATTGTATTTTCATGAGGACATGTGTCATTGAGAATTTTTCTATAAAAAAATGGAGAGAAAGGGAAAGGGGAGAGGGAGTTCACTTGTGAAATGTATTGTTATGCTATCAATTTTTTTTCTGAACTAGTTTTCTTGTGAGAGTTGGGATTCAAAACTTGGTAAAGAGTGGAAGCTCTTCCTTGAGAGACATGTTTTGGGTGCTATTGATTTTTACTTTTCTTGTGTGTGGCCCTTTTGTGGCTCAGAGGCTAAGCGGGAAGAAGAGTACCCCTAGTGTTGGCTGAGAAGTGCTGGTGAAGTCTCAGATTGCAAGCAAAAGTATAGGGTGGATATCAAAATTCAGATCGAAGGTCATCTTCCCAATCTTCAAGTTGTTGATACGGTATGTGTGACCTTATATTTAAATTATAAGAAATAATCTTGTACAAACTCGTTCCCAATTGCAGTATATAACATTGGATATATATAAGGGGATTTTTTCGATCTATTCATTATCAATGTATATAAGTTAGAATTTAAATTATGGTTCCTAATTGTTCGATTCTATTTTATCATCAACTGATACAAGGTAGACTTAAATTGAAGTTCTGTTTGTTGCGATAAATTACATATAATTGTGCATGGTGGAATAGCCTATTGCAATAAATACTTGTATATAGAAGTTTTGTATATAGTAACTCTGAATATATTTTCGATAAATTCTGTACACTTTTGCATAATTTATGAATAGTATAATTCTTTCTCTGGGTTAAACTTTGTTGTGGAATAGAGTCAGATAAATATGGAATGCTTGTTGGTTTTCGTGCTAATTCCAAGAAGAAATATTTTTCATTTAGAATAATATCCTTACCCATATTAGTTTTAAAAGCTTTCCATAATCATCCATTCTCCGTTTCACTCAGAAACTATACGAGGAAGATTCTCTTCTTTTGCACAAATCGCTTGTTAGGGTCAGTCATTAAATTCCTTCCACAATTTATATTTCTGCACTATGTTGTAACCGTGTTCGCCTCTAAAAAATGAACAAGTAGGATTGATAGTCCTCTCACACTTGAAACTCTGTATTGGCATGTAAGTACAATTGTCAACCGTGAATCTGACCTTATCTAATATTTTCTCTAGTTCTTATTTCGTCAAACATATCTTTGGCTTAGTGCGACTCTTGGACGTTAGTGAAGAGTTTCGTTCAACATGTTTTATTGAACTTGTAGTGTTAGGATCGTGAATCCAGTGAAGACACGACATCCATGGGGTTGATTAGTCAACGCATATAAAAAAAATATTTACTTTTTTCTTATACACACCTAGATATGCAAAGAGGAAGTTTAAGCCCGAGAGGCCTTTAAATTAAGAGGACTTGGGTCTCAAGTTAACTCACGAATCACCCAATTAAAGGGAACCGATTGAGTACTTATGATTTCTGTAAATTAATCTTAATAATTACTTATTTCTAGAGGTTTAATGGGATGAGTATAAGGAATTAAACACTTAGATTTTAGTAATGGGATAAGTATGAGGAATTAAACATTTATATTTTAGTAATAAATTCAAATTTTGTTAAATAATCATGAGATTCTTACATGAATTTCAATTCATGTTTGCCCTTGTCAATCATGTTAATGTTTTATGGAAACTAAGCAGGTTACGCAACTTCGAGTATATATGCATATGATTGTACATATGCTAAAATATAAGGTAATTAATTTAGATTATCCTTGTGTACATTTTATGATGTGTGATGGAGATGATTAAAACTTGGTACAAACATGGAGATATTTTTAGAAGGATTAATGGAATAAATTTTAGGTCAACATATTGTGAAAATTATAAAAGAATTATTGTTAAGCTTCTTCAATTAAATGTAATTTTTTACACATCGAAACTAAAAATTTAATGATTTAATATTATTGTGAAATTGTCTTAATTTATAAAACATGATTGGTTATGGGAATAAATATCTTCATGCTCCTCAAAACGACTTCGAGTTCCGAGACCTTAAATGTCCAAGATAGATCAAGTGCTGAGACCTTAAATGGACAAGATATATCAGATGAATTGTAGACTTGAGAACCGATTATGTGTCTTGAAGGTGCTATTGGGCGGGAAGATACATGTTATACTTGATTTCAACATATGTTATGTTGCTAGCATTCCTCATGTTAGAAGTTATGTGATGAATGAATACTTTTGGTTATGTTAATGACGAGAGTAATTGAGATTGATGATTAAGAATATTTATTTATGTTGATATAATTGCATTTCTTACATAAGTTAATGACGTAAGGATTATCTCTTAACTTATTAAAAAAAAAATTATATTTCATTGTAATTTCTTATATGTCAGTGTTTTCAATGGAGGGATCGTTAGAAGTACTTTCGGGTGTTACTTTAATTATTTCTCAAACTCCAAGTTTATGATCACAGGATTTTTGAAGTGAACCTATCATATTCTCTTTCATTATGAATGAAATACTCTTTTAAAGTTATCTAGAACTGTGGACATTCACCTTTTTGTCTTATGAATGTGACCATATTCTATTGCAACGCCCCCACCGTTACAACAACGTAGCGACAACAATTTTGTTTTTTTCCTTTGCAAAGAGAGTAACGACAATAGTACAAACATAACCACTGAACTAGACGACATCATAACAAAGGACGACACTAGAACATAAACCTTCATGGTGAGTGAGAAAGTGATATCAACAATCATTCATTAATCCTAAATCACACTTAACATAATGCATGGGTAAACATTAGGATAACTCATCATATATTGTATTAAACCAAGACGTAAGGGTGATTATCTATATCAGTTGTTCATTACATTAAGCCTTCAATGTGTAAGATTTTACTATTCTAAACAATCATTCTTACATTATGCATTCCCTGTGCAAGGAAATCATCATATTTCAATCATATGTCAACATTACTATGTGTTGCTCGCGAGAGTAAACAACTCTAAGCGACACATGACAACTGAAATTAAGATGTGCAAGTACAATTTACTCCTAATCTCAACATGCATCATCAATTTTGCAACACACGCGGGTAAATAAAATCATAACCATTATGCCTCTACAGTAGTCCATAAGCCATGAAATCTAACCATTAACCAATAATAAAGAAATCCTCCATCACCTTAATTTTTTTCGCGCAAGAAGACTAACACTACACAAATTGTTGGAATATATAATTCCTACTTATCTAATGCTCTTGCTAATGTATTGAGAGGTAGAGTTAATATCTAGGTGAGTTGTGTGATCCTATTCTTAAGAGGTTGTTAGAGAGTTGGATTTATGAGATCCTTGTTTGGTGTGTGGTTGAAATATTCTCTCAACCTCCCCAGTTATCTTTAGAATAAGTTAGATTTGATAACAACATGTACACTCTATATAATAGAGTCCATTGTATTGATATTGATGTAATAGAATGTTTGTTTATATCACTCTACTCTCCCATTTTATCATGGTATCAGAGCATCAGCACTGGGCATGACTCCCTCATGGGAGTGCCCAGAAATATGTGGAGAGTAGAGTAGATAATTTCTGAGAGCTTAACATTATGACCCACCATTGTTTGTGAAGACGTTTTCCATTGCTGCTGGAGTTTGCAATCATTGCTGGAGATAGCATTGAGACAGTTAGCTTGAGTGACCACCATTTCTGTGCAGTCCACCCAAGGCGAAGAGATCTCTCAATTCCATGCAGTTCACCCAAGGCGAAGAGATCTCACAATTCCATTCGAAGGGACACTCCGCCCAGGAGGAGTTCCATTTTCAGAGGCGTTACCAGGCACAGATGGACAGGTCGATATGAAGCTCATCTCTGGGACAAGTATTGTTGGAATCAATCACAAAGAAATAAGGGCCGACAAGTCTACCAAGGAGTATACGATGATGAGAAAGCTACAACGCATGCATACGATCTTCCTGCTATAAAATATTGGGTCCAAGAGACCGTTCTCAATTTTCCAATCAGTGCATATACCAAAGAAGTGGAGGAAATGAAAGATCTTTCCAAGGAAGAGTACATGGGTTCCCTAAGGAGGAAGAGTAGCAAATTCTCAAGAGGAGTTTCCAAGTACAGAGGAGTTGCAAGGCATCATCACAATGGTTGTTGGGAAGCCACAATTGGATGAGTCTTCAATAATAAGTACCTATATTTGGGGACTTATGGTACTTAAGAAGAAGCAACAACAACTTACGATATGGATACTATAGAATACCGAGGTTTGAATGTTGTAACGAATTTCAATCTAAGCCATTACATAAAGTGGTTGCACCCTGGGGCTCAATCTGGTACCGAAACTGTAGCGGTTGATACAGAATTAAACCTTCTTCCTTCACATTTCATTGCCAGAGATATCGCTTGCAGCTAGAAGCAAAAGACAAGTCACTAAGGAAGAGGAAGCCCAAGGAGAGGGAGAAGTTGAAGGGCGTGTGACAAATCGTTGTCCATGATATTGCAGAGGACTCATTTTTTGAGTTTTGGAGAGGAGCTGCAATTGTTGAGTAAAGGAGTCGTAAAGTGAGAGGTTTCTATTGTTGGAGTTTGTTGTTGTTTGTGCCATTACATGGAGGTATTATAGAGAAATGAAGTGAGGTGTACAATCTCATTCCAAAAGACTCACACATCCTCCAAATTAAGTCACAAAAGTGTGATTGAGTTATGATTTTACAAGTATTGTTATTGATATTTTTTGGTTTGAAGGTGTGCATAGTTATGTTATTTGTGAGACATGTAATTGAAAGCAAGACTAGGATATTTTGATGTAGTGGTCCTAGAAAATTCTATGTACCTGGTCCATTGTATACATCGTAATGTGAAAAGTTCATGGTAATCTAGAAACCGCTATGTAAATCATGGTTATAGGTAATCCGAGAAAACCTAATGCATGGTTGAGGGTAATTCGAGAAAACCCAGAGCATGGTTACAGTTAATCTGAGAAAACCTAGTGCATGGTTGAGGGTAATCCGAGAAATCCCAGAGCACGGTTATGGGTAAGATGAAATAAAACCCAAGTTGATGATGATGTGATGAAGGGGGATCTATGAGGAAGAATGGTTGAATGAACCATGTAGATAAAAAGGATTCCTATAGAACTGACGGTTACAGTGGTTGATGACCCATGTATTCAGGTAGATGGATTTCTCTTTATATGGACGTCAATATTTAGATGCAGGTACAAGAAGAAGCACACAAAGATATGACCACAAAAATATTTAGATAAGTAGTCATTAAGGGAGAGTGTTGGAATATATAATTCCTACTTATCTAATGTTCTTGCTAATGTATTGAGAGACAGATTTAATCTCTACGTGAGTTGTGTGATCCTATTATTAAGAGGTTGTTAGAGAGTTGGATTTTTGAGATCCTTGTTTGGTGTGTGGTTGAGATATTCTCTCAACCTCCCAAGTTATCTTTAGAATAAGTTAGATCTGATAACAACCTACACACTCTATATAATAGAGTCCATTGTATTGATATTGATGTAATAAAATGTTTTTTTATATCACTCTACTCTCCCATTTTATCACAAATATCCATTAATAATTCAAGGCGCAAGCATAATTGTTAATTTGACATAAATTAGTAAGGTATGCCCAAGAAATCTACAAGCCAACTATGAAGACATGTCATTAGCATTTGTTGAGTAATAACTTCGTAAATTCCTTGAACACCATTTAATTATCACCTTAATGTCCAAATTATTCGAACTCAACTGTCAATATTACTATCAATTCACACCTTAATATATACAAGGTCTTATTTCCTCCTCAACATTTGTATGTTAAAATCAATCCTTGTTTTAATATAGGGTTATCATACGCTTACTTAAGTTGAATAGGCACACACATTACACGAAAGTAACTATAACTGAGTTAGCATGGTAAGCCGTTTAGGATTCCATCTATCCGTAGTCCTAAATAGAATTAATTGAATTATAACTTTTTACAAAACGATTCCAAAGTGAAATGTTATCCAACTGTAATAAATTTTAACATGAAGTGTTTATTGATTCTAGATTTACAGTCTAGAGTTTCTTAAATTAATGGCAAGAGAGGATCACATTTAATTCAATAATTATTCCAACTCATGTTTCTAGATTATGTATATAGATAACAGATATAAATATACACTCAAGTTTCCATATTATATAGATAGATAGATATAATTATACACTCAAGTTTCGATATTATAATATATATAAAAGAATACGTGCATCAGAATTACCATCATTTATAGTTTACAAATGTGTACATCCATGAATATATATTTCCAAAATAAAAATAAAAATATATTAAAAATCTAATACAAACACTTCTACAAGATTACCAAGGAAGACCACACCGATAACTCTTCATGATTTTGTGTCTACCTTCAATGCGACAAAAATAAATCATAAATAAATAATGTACTGGATTTCGATGGGTCACAACTGGTTATCTTAAACTAGATTTTCCAACATCTGAAATTAAGGACAACTGAATTCAATTCATGGGCACATTCTGAATAATAAATTTCATAAACTGGCCCCTTCTGAAACACTAGCAAGGAAAATTGATGGAACACGAACCTACTTCCCTGAAGAAACATGGGAAATATGTCCATGTGATTTATTCTCTAAGTGGGAATGTTGTAGGTGACTCACGAAAAGGAAGGCGCATGCGTCTGGTTGAGAGAAATGTATGTTGCTAGTGCAATATCTACTTGGAAATTGCCCAAGGGAAGGCACATTTAAATCACTCTCACTTTTAGTCGCCTGAAGGGGTTTCACCCAATTTAATCACTCTCACACCTTTTTGAAAAGATTATTTAATCGAGGAAGTCGTATGAGTATCAGAACCGAGTCAATCGAGATATGTCGTACAACGCCAACATCAAATCAGAGAAATGAAACAAATTCTATGGATGTGGGATCATTAACCTTCTTGTCGCTTCAATTATTCTGGCATAAGTGGAATTATTATTTGGCCCCATGGTTTAAGTCCATTTGTGGTATTGGATTGATGCTCGATGAACAAGAGAGTTGGTTCGGTAGTTCCATCGGATCTAGTTGGTCTGATACTGATCCTAGGCACCTAGATGTAGCATGGAACATTTCCATAGAGGCCACGAGTCATAGGGATTATATCAAGTAGAAGAGAGCTCACATAGATCGAATTTTTTGGAGGATGACCACAAAATCTCACTGGTGGAAGCAAAAAATATTGAAGAGTGAAATCACCACAGGAAAATTTCATTGGGGAGGGCGCATTCAATTTTTATTTTTGGAGGAAATGATTTCTGGAGTAACTCGTAACTCCAAGGAGAAGACAGTAAATGAATAAGTCACAAAAATTTACTCACAGATAAATAGGGAAACAATGCACAATGACACAGACAGTTTCGAAGGGTAGGCGATAATAAATGTCATGAATTAATAGATGTTGGTATGAACTTAAATAAGCAGCCCCAAAAATCAAAATAAAATATGGGGAATCAAGTGGTAGGAAAGTGATTACAGTTAGTAGGTAATAAGTATTATTTAATGTCGAAGGAACTCCCTGGTCGGTTGGCAATAAAACCTCAAGGGAAACTGGAAAATCTTATTGTCTTCAAGTGTTCTATTCCAGTAAAATTTCTTCTCCATGGAGACACAAAGACCCCATGAGGATAATTCAGTTATTTAATGGGTTAAAGGAATATTAAAATTGAACTATAAATTAACTGTCATATAATTTCATCGGAATTATATTCTTCATTAACACTGCAACTGAATTTTAGTTCTATATCATATTTGCAACACATCTAAATCTAAGCTGAAATAAAATTCATCTAAATTATAAATTGCAAACTACTATCGAGAAATTCAGTACAATATTCATTAACATCGATATTCCTATACACATAAATTTTAACTAAATTACCAATGAAAAATTACACCTACGTACCATATCCAAAGGCGAAAAATCCAAAGTCGTTGTCTTCCTCTTGCGCTCCGTCTAACTCCTTCTTGCTAACCTTTGCGACCTCATCGGTACCTCCCAGCCAATGCTAGGGGTACTCTTCTTCCCCATGAGCCTTCCTAGCCGCAAAGGGGCCATGCTCACAACCATATATTCTATCTCATATATTCCCTCGCAAGTTTGAGCAACCACTCGTTATCCGAGCTGGGTATCCCAACTCCAACAAGAAAAATTTAATCAAGATAAAATTCGGCAGCGTAACTTTATGCATGCTAGACATGATCCATAATCCTCCTCCACCACCATTTTTATAGAGTCTTCTTAGTGATTAATTTCCCAAACCCTCATTACATTTTTTTTATTAAATTTAAATAGGATAAACCTCCCTAGTACACACGTCACATGATTCCTTCGTTGCACCATAAAATCAATTTTTTAATTAATTAAATTTTCTTGTTTCCCTCACCCACCTAAAATGTTAAGAACCAAACATCAATATAGCATATAAAAACCTCAAGAAAAGTACTCAACGCCTTGAAAAAGAGATAATATGAGATAATAAGCCTCTTCGACGGGGCAACCTCCTTTTACCCCACTTAAATGTTCAAGTACAAGATGATTCAAAATAAAAATGTCTCCTTGGTATATATAGGAGACTAGGAGGTTTTAATGGCCTAAAGCCAACATAAATAAAATAACATTACTAATCTAAATCACAACTAATGGCCTAAAGACGACATAAATAAAATAACATTACTAATCTAATATGCACCAATTAAGTGGTAATGAGCCAATATTAGGGCTT
>ML780845.1:1103400-1136418 GCA_009831015.1 Picea engelmannii
AATTCCACAGGTCTGATCACAATTGGATGTGCCAAGTGGAATTTACGATAACTTCCCCACAACTTGCTGATTTTTGGCCTTTCCAGGAGATCTCACTTGTATAGTGTGCCCCGCACAAAATAATTGATATAAAATTCTGAAACGCGCACCCAAAATACTACAGATTGTCCACGCTCCCATGCAACTAGTCCCACCCAATTTGGATACTCTGGGAAGAAGTTATGATTGTTTTACCTGGAACACCTTCTTGAGACTAGCCAATAGGACTAGTCAGATACCCTATCTTACACAAGGTGTATCTATAAATTTAGGATGGCTCGGAATCTGAAATTTTTATCACAGATATAAAACTAATTTCTGTAAGTGGACCCCAGAGTTCAGGGTCTGAAACGTTACAGAAATTTTTTTATAGCGAAAATGCCTCAATGTCTCATTTCAGGATGATTCCATAACCCCATATTGTACAGGCTGTATCTCAGAAAGTATAAGGCCTCAGGAGCTGAACTTTGAACCCAACGTACCCCGATCCGTATTATAAAAACCCTTTAAGCCATTCCTTCTGAAACGTTGTAGAAAAAAAGTTATAGCGAAAATTCCACGGTGTCTCAGATGTAGCAGCGAAACCCCAAGACCTTGAGCTCTCATACCATATGTTAAGAACCAAACATCAATATAGCATAGAAAAACATCAAGAAAAGTAATCAACGCCTTGAAAAAGAGATAATATCAGATAATAAGACTCTTCGAGGGGGCAACCTCCTTTTACCCCACTTAAATGTTCAAGTACAAGATGATTCAAAATGAAAATGTCTCCTTGGTATATATAGGAGAGTAGGAGGTTTTAATGGCCTAAAGCCGATATAAATAAAATAACATTACTAATCTAAATCACAACTAATGGCCTAAATCCGACATAAATAAAATAACATTACTAATCTAATATGCCCCAATTAAGTGGCAATGAGCCAATATTAGGGCTTAACATAAAAGCATTCCTAAAAACGATCCTTAGTGTCCCTTTATTACCTTACATTTCTTAAATGATTAATGAATTTATTAAAACCTAGTTGAGTTCACAATCAGAAGGTTCCAAATACTAGATTGCCTCTATGTTAGACATTCCCCTTTTCCTTAAGTTTCCCCTTTTCTTCTAAGTTCCAATTTAGCAAGTTTACATATAAACAACAATTTACCCTTTTAATAATTTAATCCTTGATCAAAATTTTACTTTAATTAATAATGTCTAAATTTTCACTACCCCCTTATTGTTACATGTCCATTTAGTAATTTTTTGTTCACGTGTTCTACTTAGACCTAGGTGTTAAATTCAGTAGGCTTGGTGACAATTTTTAAGGGAAAAATTTGTTATTAAACTTTACTCATACCATCATTCTTTTTAAGGCCGACCAGGTCCTAACGAGGAATAGTTTTCTAGGTACTAGGTTTATTAACTTACTAGAGTTAAAATCGCAATGTCTCCTTCAAGACGCACTACGTGCTCCAAGGGTGACAGTCACTTGAATTCTTGTTTAGTTATGCGACGTGACATTCAATATGCATTGCGTGCTCCAAGGGTGCCACTCTCCTTTTGACTGATTCTGGTCGACGTCAAACCCCTGGAGTCAATACTCTGTTAGGTGACCTTATGAGAGATTAAGGGACTCTAAGGAATAAGGACCCCACCTTATTGTGCACCGCTTAGAATCATCGTGAGTGACTGCCACAATATTCTCTCATGACATAATGGATCTCTCAAACTAGGTAATCATTAAACTACAATTCGAGCAACGACAAGAGTGCTAGTACATTGTGGCAGGGTTGCTGCAACACCTCTCCCTCAATGTCTCTAATTGTCGTGCATGACCCCTTTACTCCTAATGTGAATTTGGTTAGCAAGCTATCGTCAGCCTGCATCCATCAACGAAATGTGTCAATGATAACAATCAACATCATAATATCTAGTCATATGTCACACATGTAATATCAAAAACATTCAAACCATAACAGTCCACTCCCTAACTCAATCTTAAGTCAAAGAAGATCCATCAATGCCATCGACATCTTCAATGTCTAGAGTCTTGAACACTCAAGAAAAACTAGTCAATAACACATGTCGATATAAATATAGAAAAATAACCTATCATCAGATCCAGGACATCTCATGATCATAATCAAAACAATCAATCGTATAATGAACCAGATCACTTACACATAAATGTCCTCAAAGAATAATTCCAAACAGGTGTGTTCAAGAGCAAGATGTTACATACAAACTCTCTTGTTTTAAACTTCATCCCGAAGTTTCACAGTATCCAAGTGTAAAAACAAAGTGTCTAACAATATCAATATGTCTAGCTATCAAACAAAAATGGAAATTGTTGACGCATATCATATGCGTCCCCCCAGGTTGTTGACCGTGGACTAAAATTTTCCTAAAGGACCTTGACCTGAGTGACAGTTTGACACCATAGTTGTCAAATGCGATGGTCTAGAAAGAAAAATGGATATGCCCTGAGTGCACCCTCACCTAAACATATGCCCAGAACTCATGTCTATCATAGGTGTAGGGTCACTGACCTAAAATCAGACACAAATACAAGATAAACATCATGCATACGCCTCAAGGAATGAGGCAGGACTAGCTATTAGGATCTTCATAATTATTGTCAACGCGATGCACATTGACAACCCCTCTACTGATCTTACACTTCTTCCATCCCCTTTTGTATCATTTTTAATTGTTGCTTCAATTCTTGGATCGTTTCTGGCCTACCAGGACCCCATCCTTGAGTCAATCGCAACTCAAAGGTGTCTAACACAGTCTCACATAAATAAACTCAAATGGCATTATCTTAATGGTGCTTAGATGGTTTTTGTTGCACACAAACTCGGCTAATGGCCATAACTACTCTCAATATTTCTATTGGTCCAATACACACATACACAACACAACCTTCCCAAATTGGTTCATTCCTTTGATCAACCTGTCTATCTCAAGGACATGTTGTACTAAATTTTTGTGATGTTCCCAAGGCCTCTTGGGAAATGCATCCAAAATTTTCTTGCAAACACCAAATTCCTTATCGGATAAGAATCTTTTGGTATGTCTTGCAGTCTCAAATATTTTTGATAAAACTCTAGCTATTACTGGCGCCTAATGCATCATATGCCTAGGAAAAAATGTTAACTCTTCGTTAGAGTGTCATCTGTCACAACAATCGGGTCATTCCTCCTTGCTATCATTGGCAATTGAATAGTGAATTCCATCAAAGTGATCTCCCATGTTGATTCCAGAATAGCGTGCGGCTATAGAAATCTTACTGGATGTCTATGATCAACCTTCACCTATCGACCTTCTAGACATCTCATCATGCATTTGACGATGTTCACCCATATCCCTTCCAGAAGAATAAGGGCTTAAGGTTGGTCCTCATCTTCACGACTCCTAGATGATCCATGTACTCTTCTCTATGAGCTTCGCATAAGATCCAAAACTTCTCAATTAGTCGTTGGGATGGAAGTAAATCCAATTGTTATATCTCAAAGATTTGTCATTATCCACAGTATATCCCTCACTTTTGGTACCAACATAGTGTCTTGCCCAAAAAATTCCTTACCCTCTTTATACCATTCAACTTCACGTTGTTGTTAGAATCTTTTCACATAGATTCATAGTTAAAATCAAATTTGTACTTAAAATCTCGAACCACGAGAAGGTTTTCTAGTCCTTCTGACACGCCCTTTTCGCTCAATGCAAGCATCGCATATAACTTGCATCCCTTGCGCACGCTCTTCCGAAGTTGTAGGAACATGATGAACCTCAAAGAAACTTCATGGTTCCTTCCTACAATCACCTTCTTTGTTGCTCATCATCAACTGAACTCAACTATTTCATATTACAGTTGAGTATCGCATCATGCAATTCCCACCAGTCATATCGCTCATGTCATCATAAGATCATAATATTGTGACCTAGGTCGGACTTCATTACATTATCCCCATGTTAGAGAGATAATTCATACCCATTCCTCCAAGCCACATCAACGAATCTAAACTTGTCTTATCGAAGCCCTTACATATATCCCTTAAGTGCGGTACTAGAATTACAACTCTCCATAGAACTCGCATCTAACAAATACAAAAAGTTCATTTGGTGATGGAAGTTAATGCCTTGAGCACACTGGAATGGTGCTTATCCTGACAGTTATTTACCACAATCATGAATCCTCTGGGCCTTTCCCATCTCTGCCACGGTAGTGTGTCCTTATGACTCTGCTACTATGGCCCTTTCACCCAAACAGTCTTGTTGGTAAGGCGAATCTCCAAATGTCCATCGCCCCCCCTCAGTCGAGTACTCTTGGCCCCGGATCAAAATTTGTTGGCCCACCTACCTAAGTTCTTCGTCTATTCTGTTGACGAACCTAAACGATGACTACTAGCAGTGTTGTCGTGGATACGGTGGTCCCTTGTAGGGAGCCCTCTACTAAGGAACCCATCATCAAGGTGTCATGAACAAGGTTCCTATAAATGTATCTCAATACCAAGGGGTCGGGTCTGGATGACATCTTATGCTATTGCGCACCAAATGTTGTCAGTCTAGACAATCTAGTGGGAGTCATTCCCGCACTCCTACGGTCAAATATTCCTTATCCAGGACTGCATCGTGCAACGTCCAAGGCCTTTAGATACTCACCTTTACATGTAAGTTGGAGTTAAGGCTAGTCATGAACGTTTTGATATCCATCTTATTCATGTTTAGATGTGGGGCATACAGAAGTAGATCCATAACTTTGGTCTCATAATCCGACAGCATATGAACACCCTCTCATAAGGCACTGAACTCATCGAGATGGTTCTCAATGAATTCCTATGAAAACTACTTCTCCTTGAACATATTCCTCGAACCGGTCCCCTAACACGGCTTCAAAGACCATGTTTAGCTGAGGTAGGAGCATCTTCGTCCATAGAAGAGCGCTCCTCTTTAGTTGAAGACTTCCTATGCAGACCTTCATGTTGTAGGTCGAAATCGCGAAGCACGAAGGACATTTCCTAGCTCTCTAGCCATGCCTCGACGAATCATCCATCTATGGCACTCGTGGACTCGGGAACTTAAACCTCTCGAGCTTTCCTTGAAATCTACCAGTACTAGTTGGGACGCACTAAGGACCCTTAGGGGTACATGTGCCCTAGTCTTATCTCAACAAAGAGGATTAGTCAAGGCCTTTGACATTCCCTGGAAGGACCGGTCAAACCCAATGCATACCGCGTGACAATCCGCTCATGCTCAAGACATTTTCTTCTCCTTGGGGATTGGACCCCTCTGGAATGGGTCCTATTGGAGGTGTCGCGCGTCCTCCCCGGAAAGCTCATTGTGAATCTCTACAATGTCCTCTAATTGTGTTTACCACAAGGACAGGTTAAAAATTCAATTAGCATTGAGTATAAATCAAGATCTTAATTGAGTGGAAGGCTTGGCTATCGACAATCGCACGGTTGAACCCACTCTAATACCATATGTAATGCCCCTTTTGTTACAACAACGTAGCCACAATAATTTTTTTTTTCCTTTGCAAAGAGAGTCACGAAAATAGTACAATCACAACAACTCAACCAGATGACATCATAATGACTGACAACACTAGAACATAAACTTTTATGGCGAACGAGAAAGTGATATCAACAATCATTCATTAATCCTAAATAAAAATTAACATGGTGCATGGGTAGAAATTAGGATAACTCATCATATATCATATTAAACCAACATGCAAAAGTGATTATCTATATCAGTTGTTCATTACATTAAGCCTTCAATGCGCAAGATTTTACTATCCTAAACAATCCTTCTTACATTATACATTCACTGCGCAAGGAAATCATCATCTTTAAATCATATGTCAACATCACTATTTTCTTCTCACGATAGTAAACAACTCTAACAGACACATGAAAACTGAAATTTAGACGCGGAAGTACATTTTACTCGTAATCCCAACAGGCGTCATTGTTTTTGCAACGTGCGTGGGTAATTAAAATCATATCCATTATGAGTCCATTGTAATCCATAAGCCATGCAGTCTAACAATTAACCAATTATAAAGCAATCCTCTATCACCTTAATTTCATTCGCGCAAGAATACTAACACTACACAAATATCCATTAATAGTTCAAGGCGCAAGCATAATTGTTAATTCGACATAAATTAGTAAGGTACGCCCAAGCAGTCTACAATTCAATAATGAAGATATGTTATTAGCATTTTTTGGGTAATAACTTCGTAAATTCCTTGAACACCATTTAATTATCACCTTAATGTCCAAATTATTCGAACTCAGCTGTCAGTACTACTATCAATTCACACCTTAATATATACAAGGTCTTATTTCCGCAACATTTGTATGTTAAAATAAATCCCTGTTTTAATATAGGGTTACCATAGGATTACTTAAGTTGAATAGGCACAGACATTGCATGGAAATAATTGTAACTGAGTTATCATGGTAAGTCGTTTAGGATTCGATCTATCCATAGTCCTAAATAGAAATAACTGAATTATAACTTTTTACAAAACGATTCCAAAGTGAAATGATATCCAACTGTAATAAATTTTAATATGAAGTGTTTATTGATTCTAGCTTTACAGTCTACATTTTCTTAAATTAATGGTAAGAGAGGATCACATTTAATTCAATAATCATTCCAACTCATGTTTCTAGATTATGTATATAGATAATAGATATAAATATACACTCAAGTTTCCAGATTATAGATAGAGATAGATAGATACAATTATACACTGAACTTTCCAGATTATAATATATATAAAAGAATACACGCATCAGTATTACCATCATTTGTAAGCTACCATCAACAAATGTGTACATCCATTAATATATATTTCCAAAATAAAAATAAAAATAGACTAAAAATATAATACAAACACTTCTACAATATTACGAAGGAAGACCACACTGATAACACTTCATGATTTTCTCTCTGCCTTCAATGACACAAAAATAAATCACAAATAAATAAAGGACTGAATTTTAATTGGGCACAATTGGTTTTCTAAAACTAGAATTTCCAACATCTGAAATTAACGACAATTGAATTCAATTCATGCGCACACTGTGAAACTGAAGATTCAGAATTTCGGCATCCTGAATAATAAATTTCATAACTTGACCCCATCCGAACCACTAGCAAGGGAAACTGATCGAACACGAACCTACTTCCCCAAAGAAACATGGGAAATATGTGCACATTATTTATAATTCGAGATAGAACAAATGGGTCAAGTGTCATGTGTCAAAGTCGTTGAAGGTGAAGATAAATTCTCTGAGTGGGAATGCTACAGGTGACTCGCGAAAAGGAAGGCGCATGACTCTGGTTGAGCTAAATGAACGCTGCCACTGCAGTATCTATCGGAAAATCGCCCAAGGGAAGGCACATTTAAATCACTCTCACTTTTAATCGCCTGAACGGGTTTCACCCAATTTAATCACTCTCGCCCCTTTTTAAAAGATGATTTAACCAAGGAAGGCCTATGAGTATCAGAGCCAAGTCAACCGATATCTTTCCTACAACGCCAACGTTAACTCAGAGAAATAAAATGAATGGTATCGATGTGGGAGCTTTAACATTCCGGTCTCTTCAATTATTCTGGCATAAGTGGACTCATTCTTTGGCCACACGGTTTAAGCCCATCTGTGGCATTGGGTTGATGCCTAACGAACAAGAGAGATGGTTCGATAGTGCCTTCGGATCTAGTTGGTTCGATATTGATCCTAGGCACCTGGATGTAGCATGGAACCTATCCATAGAGGCCGTGAGTCACAAGGATTATAGCAAGTAGAAGAGAGCTCATATAGATCAAATTTGCTGGAGGATGACCACAAAATCTCATTGGTGGAAGTGCAATTAATGGTGGAAGCAACAAATCTGGAAGAGTGAAATCGCCACAGGACAATTCCGTTGGGGAGGGCGCGTTCGATTTTTAATTTTGGATGCAAGGATTTCTGAAGTAAGTCGCAACTCCAAGGAGAAGACAGGAAAGGAATAAGTCATGGAAATTTACTCACAAATACACACGGGAACAATGCACAGTGACACAAACAGTTTCGAAGGGTAGGTGATCATAAATGTCGTGAATTAATAGATGTTGGTCTGAACTTAAATAAGCAGCCCAAAAAATCGAAATAAAATATGGGGAATCAAGTAGTAGGACAAATATCACAGTTCGTAGGTAATAGGTATTATTTAATGCCCAAGGAACTTCCCGGTCGATTGGGAATAAAACCTCAAGGGAAACTGGCAAATCTTATTGTCTTCAAGTGTTTTGTTTGGGTAAAATTTCTTCCCACAAGGACACGAATTCATGGGTAGGTGATCATAATTAGCTTATTTCATGGGTTAAATGAATATTAAAACTGAACTATAAATTAACTGTCATATAATTTCATCGTGATTATATTCATCATTAACACTGCAACTAGATTTTAGTTCTATATCATATTTGTAACACATCTAAATCTAAGCTGAAATAAAATTCATCTAAATTATAAATTGCCAACTACTGTCGAGAAATTCAGTACAAGATTCATCAACATCGATATTCATATACAAAGAAATTTTAACTAAATTACCAATGAAAAATTACACTTGTGTACCGTATCCAAAGGTGAAAAATCCGAAGTCATTTTCTTGTGTTTGTGCTCCATCCAACTCCTGCTTGCTAGCCACTGTGACTTCATCGGTACCTCCCAACCAACGTTAGGGGTACTCCTCTTCCTTATGAGCCGCCCGAGCCACAAATAGGCCACGCTCACAACCAAAGATTCTAGCTCCCAGGTCTTCTCGCAAGGTCGAGCTACCACTGGTTATCCTAGTTGGGTATCCCAACTCCAAGAAGAAAAAATTGGTCAAGATAAAATCTCACAGCGTAACCCTACACATGGAAGACGTCATCCATACTCCTCCTTTGCCATCATTTTTATATAGTTTTATTAGTGATTAGTTTCCCAAACCCTCATTAGATTATTTTTATGAAATGTAAATAGGATAAACCTCCCCTACACATGTCATTTGATCCCTTTGTTGCACCATAAATTCAATTTATTAATTAATTAAATTTTCTTATTTCCCTCACCTACCTAAAAGTGTTCCTAAAAATGTTCCTCGGTATCCCTTTATTTCCTTACATTTCTTAAATTATTGATGCATTTCTTAAAACCTAGTTGAATTCACAATTAGAAGGTTCCAAAGACTAAATTCCCTCTATGTTAGTCATTCTCATTTTTCTTAAGCTTCCCCTTTTCTTCTAAGTTCAGATTTAGCAAGTTTAGATATAAACAACAATTTACCCTTTTAATAATTTAATCCTTCATTAAAATTTTACTTTAGTTATTAATGTTTGAATTTTCTTTACCCCCTTCTTGTTACATGTACATTTTTTTTTTGTTCACGTCTTCTCCTTAGACCTAGGTTTTAAACTCACTAGGCTTAGTGACAATATTTAAGGGAAAAAAATGTTATTAAACTTTACTCATACCATCATTCATTTTAAGGACGACCGGGTCCTAGGGAGGCATGGTTTTCTAGGTACTAAGTTTATTAACTTAACAGAGTTAAAATTACAATGTTCCCTTCAAGATGCACTATGTGCTCCAAGGGTGCTACTAGCTTGAATTCTTGTTTAGTTGTGCAACGTTCCCTTCAATATGCATGACATGCTCCAAGGGTGCCACTCACCTTTTGAATGATTTTGGTAGACGTCAAACCCCTGGAGTCAATACTTCGTTAGGTCACCTTATGGGAGAGTAAGGGCCTCTAAGGAATAAGGACCCTGCCTTATTGTGCGCCCCTTAGAATCATCGTGAACGGTTGTCACATTTTTCCCTCATGGCATCGTGGATATCTCGAACTAGGTAATCATTAACCTACAGTTCGAGCCATGGTGAGACTGCTAGTAGGTTGTGGAAGGGCTACTGCCACTCCTCTCCCTCAATGTATATGGTTTTCATGTGTGACCCCTTTAATCCTAATGTGAGTCTCGTTAGCAAGTTATCGTCATCCTTCATCCTTCAATGAAACGTGTCACTGATACCATTCAGCATCATAATATCTAGTCATATTCCACATGTGTAATATAAAAAACATTCAAACCATAACAGTCTACTCCCTGACTCGATCTAGATTCCAAGGAGATCCATCGATGCCATTGGCATCCTCAATGTCTAGAGTGTTGTACACTCAAGAAAAATCAATCAATAACCCTTGTCGATATAAATATATTAAAATAACATATCATTATATCCATGACATCTCATAATCATAATCCAAATAGTCAATCGTATAATAAACTAGATCATTTGCAAACAAGTGTCCTCAAAGAATAAGTCCAATCAGGTGTGCGCAACAGCGAGATGTTACATCTATTATGTTTTGATGGAAGTGAGAAATGTATTGATTTCATATTATGGTTTAATTATTGTTGTATAATACCCAATATATATATTTTATTTTAGTCTTTTAAAAGATTATTGGGTCTTTTCTTAGGATCTTTTTATGTGAATATTTTTTTATTGTGAATAGTATTTTGTATTGTATTTCAATCAATAAATATTATCGCTTACTATTTAGCATTCCCCTATTCTTCATGGAACATCAATCCATATATTTTAGATGAACAACAAAGGAGTACCACCTCTATTAAAACATAGGGGTATATTTGATCCTTGTGAGCTTGTTATTTGGATATTGACTAATCTGCATATCAACATTTTTGGTGAAAATACTAGGGAGAACAAAATGATGGTTTCACATATTAGAATCTTAATGAATCAAATAGAACCTAATCAACATCAGTTACAAGTTGGAATTGGAAATAAAGGAAGCGTGTTGCATCAATTGTATGATTTAGTGTTACCAACAACAAAAAGTAGAGAAGAGATTTAAAGATCCTTGGAAACCCTTTGTCATGAGGAAGAAAGAGAGATATAATTGAGACAAAGAAGAAGGGCATGAATCCAATAAAACTGAAATCATACAATGGTCAAGTAACAAGAAGTAATAGAAAAAGAATACAACAAAACGAGGTTGGTGAAAGTTCTAGATTAGATATAACAAGAACCATAATTATAGGTGGCATAAAATAAACAAAAGAGATTGCTGAGAATTGATATGAAATAAACTAAAGACAAAGAGTTTCAAGAAGAAGGGATTGGTTAATCCCACTCTATTTTCCAGAAGAACAACATACATTACCTACCCTCCCTCAAGAAGTTTCGATATTTTTTTTAGGAGTCAAAGTTATGGATATAAAGAGACACATGGATCAATTCTTAGTTGTTTGTGATATCCATATAATTGATCATGACGATGTGATGGTGATATTTTTCTACAAAAATTGATTGGGCCAGCTTATGAATGGTACCTTTCACTTCCAACAAAATTAATCAGATCATTTGATGATCTAGAGAATAGGTTCATGACTATGTATGCACCTCATGTTGCATATCACATGTTGTTCACCCAATTTACTCAAATTCATCTTAAAAATGAAGAAAGAATAATATATTTCAATCTGATATTTTTTAAGACCCTGAATGAAATTCTACAAGGGAAATGACCAAATGATATCATTATTTTGGAGTTTTATAAGAACACAATGCCTACAAATCTGATTTATGAAATTATATCTTCACAAATAAATGACTTGGATGGAGCTATTCAGAAAACAATTGAGATGGAAGAATTTATGTGGGAAACCAATAAATATTGAGAATTGATGAATTGGTAGAGGGATTCTCTAGGGTATGCCCCCTAATGTAAGAAATGATCTATAAATATCTCAAGAAACAAGACATATAATAGAGATTGCTCAAATGAGAAGAACCATCATACAAATGGGATCACTAGGTTCAAAAGAGATGAAATTATTATCCCACATAATCATAATGCAAGAGTTCCATTGTAATATCAAAGATTAAGAAATGATATAAATGAGGAGGAGAGACCCAAGGAACCAAGAATGCCAAATACTAATGCTATGATATTGGAAGAAATTACTGAAGATGAAAGATTTTAAAATGATAATGAAGAAGAAAACATCAGTCAATATGATATTTAGAGTCAGTATAGATGTATCAAGGAACATCATCCTTTTAATTTTTTGATGAACAAGAAGAGACCAATATTTCACAAGAGAATGTTTTCCAAACAAGGGGACAAGTAAATAAAATCAAATCAAAAGAAACACTTGAAAAGGAAAAGGTAAAATAAAATAATGCAAAATCAACGAACCAATAGTGTAACATGCCCTGCCAACCATAGGGTGGGGTACACTACCTTCAATACCACCCATGGACTTATTTCTCTTACTGATACCTTTTTGAATAAATAAGGGTGCATAAAGAAAATATCTAATGACATGCACAACAATGACCAACAAGCATGCATAGTCTAAAGATTCAATTAAATGACAAATAAATACACAACGGAATACATTCATATACAGGTAAATAATACCATAACAGAGAGCACTTATCTTTATAAAATAAGACACCAACTAGCTATAAACCAAGGATGTTCCACCCCACCACATACACTATTGTTCCAAATCTCAACAGCATTGTCACCCCCGATCAAGGGCTATGAATTCACAAGGACGGTTCCAGAGTTTTACTTGGCTTCCCAAAGTAGTAAGAACTCAATCTATCACATGTTTCCCAGCACTCACAACAATCCAAGAACCCATCTCTATTCTACCCAGGCTACACCACCCAAGAGAATGGACCTTCACCCTTCTCTGCCACGATGTCCCTTAGGAAGTCCTTCTCCTTTCAGGTCTCTAACACAACTGGTCCAGAATATCCATGCTAGAACTCTTAGGACTCACAGTTGGAAAAAACTTTGGGCATAGGCCATTGCATCTCAGACATGCAGGCCTCAAGTTAGGGCTAGATTACACCAACAACCTCTACAGCTGACAATACCATGGCTACTCTTCAACAATTTGTTTCCCTCTCCCCAATACAAGACACAAGTGATGAAGGATGGAGGAGTGATAGGTAAGAATGGAATGAATGATTGGGTGAGAAAGTGAGTGAACGGATGAACCAGTGAATGAGCGAATGAGAGAACCCCCCAATCATACCAGGGGAGGTTTGAAGTAATTCACGGGGGATCAAGAACCTCCTGGCCTCCCCTCCAAGAAGATCACATAACCGATCCACTTCATTTAACAACCAACGATGTGTTTATTATTAATAATGATCAAAACATTAAATTTCTTAGGCACACTGGCCTTTTTTTATTGTTTGGGCCCTCTAGAATCTTGAAAATTAACAAAATAAATTATTTAATATGGGGCTCAAAACCTGGGGTGTTACATCCCCTCCCCCTTATTTTGGTACTGTCCTCAGTGCATATACAAAATAGAGATCAAAATTTATTCGAAACATTGTGGCTACTCTGACCGCGTGGTATCTTCATGCTCCTAGGTAGCATATTTAGGACCGTAGAATGTCCATTGAAAGTTTACCATCTTTATAAATCGATTCCTAAGCATTTTGATCTTTTTGTCCAACACTCGCAGTGGCTGGACCTGAAATTCCCCCTCTGTCTCTACCTGAATCATATGCCAATAAATAGCATGGTTAGGATCATGTACACATTTCTTTAGAAAAGAGACATGAAATACATTATGCACATTCATGGAAGCAGGGATTGCAGGAATGTATGAAAATGGCCCTATTCTATCTAATACTTCAAGTGAACCACAAAATCTGGCTACCAGCTTTGTACAACTACCCAATTTCAAAGAGATTTTCTGGGGCTTCAATTTCAAAAGCACATGCTCCCCTACTTTAAATTATCTAGTTGTCATGTTCTTATCTGCATAAACTTTATGTCTATCATGAGATGCATCTAAATTATGCTTCATCTTAACTATCTAGTCTTCCATATCCTTGAGAAACTCTGGCCCAAGTACCACTCTATCTATTGGGTTGTCCGAGCTCACTAGAGTATTTCATTTCCTACCATACAAGGATTCAAATGGGCTCATTTTCAATGAAGTTTGATACCCATTATTATATGCAAACTCAACCAAGTGTAAGTAATCTTCCCACTTAGATGGCTTATCCATCACATACATTCTCAAGATATCTTCAATTACTCAGTTGACCCTCTTTGTTTTCCCATCTGACTGTGGATTGTATGTTGTGCTAAAATTTAGATTTGTACCAAATCCTTTAAACAATCCCCTCCATAAATTGCAGGTAAACTTTGTATCTTTGTACGAGACAATTTTCCTAGGTATCCCATGCAACCTAGAAATCTCCCTCATGTAAACCTATGAAATATTATTCATGGTATGTGTTGTTTTTATAGGAACAAAATGAGCAGCCTTTGTTAATTTTTCAACCACTACCATGATTGAATCATGTTGTCTTGTTGTCCTAAGTAATTTAGTTATGAAATCACTGGTTATTACTTCCCATTTCTTTTCCGGGATTGGTAATGGTAGCAACAAACCCCCTCGGTGCCTATGATCATCCTTCACCTTCTGACATTCCATACATCGAGCGTGGTAATCAACAACATCCTTTTTCATTCCCGGCCAAAAGAATTGGCTTGTTACTGCTGTAATCATTTTTTGGTAACTGGGATGTCCAACATAAGGAACATCATTCATTTCCTTCAATACCAAATTCCTCGGTTCTCTGGAACTATGAACATAGATTATATTCTTATGCATAAGTAATCCATCTTCCTATATCTCATACTCCTTTATTTTTTGTTGTACATCTGCTTGATGTAAGATTTCCTTTATTTGTAGGTAATGTTGATATGTAACAAGTTCATCTAAAATTGTGCTCTTCAAGTTTGAATGATGCATACTGACAACAGTGGCACGCATGACATGCACTCTTCTACTAAGTTCATCGACAACTTTATTCTATTCTCCTTTGATATGCTTGATATTGAGGTCATATTCACTTAAAAATTCCAGCCATCTTGTTTTCCTGGCATTCAAGGTTGGTTGGTCAAAAAGACAATTCAGGCCAATGTGGTATGTCCTTAATTAAAATATCTTCCCCATGAGATAATGCCTCCACATCCTTAAGGCATGGACAATGGAAGCAAGCTCCAGGTCATGCATTTCATGGATCCTCTCATGTTCCTTAAGCTTTCTGAACCTATAACTAATGACACGTCCACTTAGTGTGAGGACTGTCGCAAGTCCTTCCTTATATGAATATGTACATACCAAAAAAATTCCATTTGGGTTAGCAATATTTAACATAGTTGTACTGTTAAGTAATTCCTTCAACAAATTAAAATTCTCTTCACACTTAGGTGTCCATTCAAATTTATTTCCCTTCTTTTGCAAATAAGTGATGGGATGAGCAATCTTAGAGAACCCTACTATGAACCTTTTGTAGTAACCATCTAATCCCATAAAAGATCTGACTTCTAACACATTCATGGGTGTTGGCCATCCTGTAATGGCTTCAATTTCTCTAGATGTATTGTTATTCCTTGCTCTAAAATAATGTGTCCCAAGTAATGGATGTTCTTTTGATAAAAATAACACTTACTCTACTTGGCATAAAACTAATGTTATCTCATCACTTGCAATACTAGTCTTAAGTGATGTTTAGGCTCCTCTTTAGACTTGGAATATACAAGTATGCCATCCAAGAATACTATGACAAAATTATCCAAATAATTTCTGAATATGCCATTCATTAAGAACATAAATATAATTTGTGCATTGGTCATTCCAAATCGCACCACTATAATTTCATATTGCCCATACCTAGCTCTAAATGTTGTCTGATGAATTTCTTCTTCCTTGATCCTTACCTAATGATATCCTGACCTCATATTAATCTTTGAAAATATATTTTCTCCTCTTAGCTAATCAAATCAATCATCAATTATGGGTAGAGAATACTTGTTATTTATAGTATACTTATTCAGTTGTCGAAAGTCGATACACAACCTTAAGGTTCCATCCTTATTTTTGACAAAAAGTGCTAGTGGTCCCCAATGTTAAACACTTGGACATATGTACCCTTTCCTCAACAATTCCTCCAACTACAATTGTAATTCTTTTAACTCTAGTGTACTCATTATATAAGGTGTTTTTGACACCGGAGCAGCTCCTATCACTAAATCAATTGACAAATCTATCTCCCTTCTTTGTGGAAACCTTGGTATTTCTTGGAATACATCTTCAAATTCTTGTATTACCAAGAAATATTCAAGGCTTGGCCCCTGTGTATTTTTTGTCTCTTCCACATGAGCTGCAAGCAATTGACATCCTTTTCTAAAAAATCTCTTCAGTTGTAAGGCTGAAATCTCCATTATAGAGATGGGTCTTAGAACTCCTTTTACAGTTCTTTGTTTTCCATCTCCATCAAGACAGGTAAATGTCTTTCTATAACAATCTAGGAAAACATGATGTTTGTGCAACCAATCCATTCCAATTAGAGTATCATAAGACCCAAAGAGTATTCTATTTGTATCAACATTAGTATTCACACCATTAAGACTTATGGAACAAATTTTGACCATATCATGGACTCTCTATTTGGTTCCACTGGGTAAATAAACCAAACTTGATTTTCCAAGCATACTTTTCTCCAAATGTAATCTATTCACTATTTTAGGATCAATGTAATAATGAATTGCTCCGGAATCAATTAAATAGGAACATGATTCTTTATGATCTTACCTTCCACCTCGATCATATTGGATTGGTACTCTTTTTGTCGATCATCTAAATCTGCATAAATTATTTCATTATCTTCGACTGTTGTAGCCTCTTGGATGTTGTGCACAGTATTCACTCTATCCTTTGTGTGTGGGGAATCCTTGTATAGGTGATATTATTTGCATCCCCAACATTGGATTTGTGGTCTTCCCCTTGTTCCCAAGTATTCTTCTTTCTTGGATTCTAGTGCAGACCTCCTGCCCTTAGGCCGAGATCCACGCAGGATCTTCTCTAAACCACGACAAGGGTTAACTGAACTCCTTGTCTAAGCATGCAAAGGATTTTGTGTCTCGAGAGTTGGGCACTTCGAATAGAATGCCACAGCCCTTGGAAATAGCTGAAATGTGAAATTGCAAATGGGCTTAAGGTGTAAGCCCCCTCTTGAGCCCCCTTTCCAATGTGACCACAACCAATCCTTAACGAAAGCAACTTTCACAACTCGTGACTTTGCAAGTTGGAGCGCGAAACTCTTGTGCTCTTCCCTTGAGAATCCTCGAAATGCGATATATCAATGAAGGTTGAATCCACCCAAAGAGACAAGCGCACACCACCTATCACCTCTGTTTACTCCACCTACGAAGTGGCTCCTTTCCACATGTTTGCATGATTCTTCGGCTTTCGCAACTTGAGAGAAAAATGAACAATCGTTCCTCTCCCTCTACAAATCCCTCACTCTGAAATCATGCCTTCAAAAAGATTGACAGATGTGTTCCTCCCTCTATCTAACGAACTTCATTGTATTCGGATTTTTCCAATAAAAAATCCACAACACTCAACACAAACCATTGGTCACTCCATTCCTAGAACTCCAATACGCAAATTCACATATGATATCAACGGTCTTCGTTGATCTGGATATAATGGTCACCACTCCTCCTGAGATTATGGGTGTTGAAAGACACTTAGTCTTAATCCCTCTTCTAGTCTATTAGATCCAATGGTCCACAGAACTTCGACACTTCTCCTTGAAGTGATTTTTCCATCTGTTTTCAACTCCACGAGGACTTATTTCCAAATGATGTGGCATCCTCCCTCCTGAAATTAACTCCCACAAGACGATTTTGATCTCTGTCTCCCTTTGAATACTTAAAAGGTTTTATCCCTTCTGAGCTTTCGCTTGCGAATCCAAGGCTTCCAAAAGGGTTATTGTGCGCACTCCTTGCAGAAAATTTCAAATAACCTCTAGTTATTTGGACCTTCTTACTCAATGCAATCTTTGCAGTAGCAGTGCTTCAACCTTCTTCACTCAACCTGCGCACACCTTGCACGACTCTATGTCTTGCTAGCATTTTTTCTTGTAAAGACAATTTGAATCTCCTCTTAGAGTTCTAAGATGAATTTCAGAACCTGGTTGACGCACTCCTTGAAAACCCTCCATTGTACTCTTTGCAGGAGTTCTCAGAAAGAGAAACAACTGAAACTCATTCTCCCCTTATCCAAAATTCAAACATTCAACATAGAATTCTAGAGCCTACACACACATACCATTAAAATAAAATGCATATAGAGAATGCATACAAGCCTGCAACATACCATCTAACAGGTGGTTCCAACAACCATAACAAACACATAGATTTGGAATCAAATCTTTCTTCTATTAATTCTAGTGCTCTTGTACATGGAAAATAACAACAACTAGAATGCATAAAATTCTTTGTTCTCTTCTATATATCTACATCTTATGAATCCTGAATTATGTACAATGATACAAGGGTGGAGGGTTTCTATCATCTATTTTTCCTCTTAAGCTCCTAAAATTGTCTAATCTATCATTTAAATATACCTACTTACATTACAAACACAGAAATGCCTACTACATCTGGCGCATAGGAACATACGCTCCAAAATCAATTTGGATCTTCAAGATATAAATGTGACTGCACTTTCCTCCTACCCATTACATTAATGTTTCAGATTTTGAAATTCATAACAATTTCAAAAAAACATATTTAATTGCATCTGCACGTCCAGTTGTCCCCTTTGGCTAGGTGCATACTTTGTCTTTAAACGATGCTCCTACATCATAATCCCTTGCTTGAAAATTTTCATGAACTCTTGTTCATGAGTTCTTGCACAATCTGTCCATGCCTTTGAATTCTTGCTTCACTTTCCCAGCTAGCATCTTCAATTGGATGTCCTTTCCACTTGACCAAGTATTCAAAATACTCTTCTCTCCTGGTCTTTCTGCTAATCCTCTTGTCAATTATGCTTTCCATTTGTGGCCTTTTCATCTGCAGGCATGTGTTTTTTCAATTGAATATTTTCTTGTTCATCTTCTGATCCTTATTCTTTAGTTATGTAATGGTACAAATCTGCGGCATTTAATATTGGTGAGATTCCGACCCCATCAGGTAATTCAATCTCATATCCGTTTTAACCAGATTTCCTTATGACCTTGCACGGTCCGATATTTTTCATCTTAAGCTTGTTGTATGTTCCCCTTGGGAACGTTTCCTACCTCAAATGTGCAAGAATCAAATCGCCAAATTCAAATTGAAGTTCTCTCCTATGTTGATCTGCTCTATGCTTGTACTCTTGACTTGAACTCTCCAACCACTCCTTAATTATGTTCTGAAGCTCTTTCATTCCTTATGCAAATTCCTCTGCACTAGAACTCCTAAATTCAACTTCTTCTAAATCTTTCAATTCAGAAAATCTCCTTGGTTGCATTCCATATACAATCTGGAATGGAATCTTCCCTGTGATTCTATTGAGTGAATCATTGTAAGAAAATTCCACTTGTGGCAGAATGTGATCCCATGACTGTGGTGTTCAGACACTAAGCTCCTTAACAAATCTCCCAAGCTCTTGTTCATGACCTCTATCTGTCCATCCATCTGAGAATGATACGTTGAGCTAAAAGACAAGTTTGTCCCCAGCTTCTTCCATAAGGTCCTCCAGAAATGTCCTACGAACTTGGTATCTCAATAAGAAATGATACTCCTTGGCAAGCCATGATATTTGACGACTTCCTTGAAAAACAAGTTCACAATATGAGTTGCATCGCTAGTTTTTTGGCATGGTATGAAATGTGCCATTTTTGAAAATCTGTCCACCACTACAAAGATGGAATCATATCTCCTCTGTGTCGTTGGTAGTCCCAATATGAAATCCATGATCACGACATCCCATGGCCTTTTGGGTATGGGTAAGGGATGATATAACCCTGCATTCTTCCTTCTTCCATTCATGTGCTAGAAAATTCTAAACCTATCCACAAATCTATTAACATCCGTTCTCATCCCTGGCCAATAATACAAGCCATTCAACTTTGAGAATGTTTTTTCATGAATGAAGTGTCCAACCAATCTCCCATTGTGCTTCTCCTTCAACAGATTCTCCCTCATGGAGCATTTCAGAATACATAACTGATTGCCTCTGAACAATAGTCCATCCTAGATCATTTACTTTGTCGATTGTCTTCTGTCCCTAATAATTGTATTCTTAGATGCCTCATGTGCCTCTTTGAAATCTAGATCATCCTAGTATAATTATTTGAGGTTATTAAAACCCAAAGTTTTAACTCTAAATTCTTTCGTAAGAAAACATTTCATGCTCAAAGCGTTAACAATTTTGTTAGCAGTTACAAAAATATGCTTACTCACAAAAGTAAAATTCTGCATGTATTGAACCCATTTAGCATGTTTTTGGTTCAACTTCTCTTGTTGAGTCATGAATTGCAAAGTGTGATTATTGTTGTACAAAATGAACTCTTTTGGAACTAAATAGTGCCTCCATTTCTTCAGTACTTGTATGACTACGTAGAATTCTTTGTCATACGTGGAGTACATAATATTTGCTTCATTCAGTTTTTCACTGAAATAAGCGATCGACCTGTTGTCTTGGCTTAAGACCGCTCCAATGGAAAATCCACTCATGTCACACCTGACCTGGAATGTCTTGCTGAAATCTAGAGAAACCAGAATTGGTTGCTTAGTGATCTTCTTCTTCAACAGGTTGAAGCTCTTCTCTGCTTCCTCCATCCAGTGAAAATATTTATGTCTTTTCTTCACCATATCCATCATCGGTGTGCTAATTCCACTGAAGTTTCAGATGAATTTCCTGTAGAATCTAGACAAACCATGGAAGCTTCGAAATTCAAACACTCTCTTTGGCGATGGCCAATCCTTAATCGCCTTTATATTTTTCGGATCCATTTTCAATTCATTTGCAGAGATAACAAAACCCAAATAAATGAGTTATGTCCTCATAAATGATGATTTCTTCATGTTGATCAACAATTTATCTTGTTGTAACCTACTCACCACTATAGCTAAATGCTTCAAATGCTCTACTTCAGTTTTGTAGAAAATTAATATATCATCAAGATATAAAATGACGAATTTCCCAATGAAATTCTTCAAGACTTCGTTCATCAACCTCATGAAAGTATTGGGAACATTCATCAAGCCAAATGGAATGACAAGCCATTCATATAGCCCTTCATTTGTCTTGAATGCTATCTTCCATTCATCACCTTCTCTCATTCTAATCTGATGATATCCACTTTTCAAATCAATATTTGAGAAAAAAATTTCTCCACTTAAGAAATCCATCAACTCATCCATCCTTGGCAATGGGAACTTGTACCTGATGGTAATTTTGTTTATTTCTCTTGAGTCTATACACATTCTACAGCCACCGTCCTTCCTTGGGCTGAGCACTATTGGAACAATGCATGGACTCAATCTTTCCTGAATCAATCCTTTGTCCATCAAATCCTAGACCTGTCTCTTAAATTCTTCATTTTCCTATGGCATCAACCAATACACTGCTTTGTTCGGAAAAATGGCTCTGGGTATAATATCAATGTGATGGCTTATACTCCTGATATGTGGCAACGAACAAGGTAGTTTTTCCACTACTATATTAGCAAATTCTTCTAGCAACTCCTAGATTTCTTCCGGTAAACCATCTATCCTAGTGTTGTTAAAAACAATTATGGGCTTCCTAACCAAAATGAATTGTGTGTCTTCATCTTCTTGACTTCCTTAAGAAGTTCCTTCCCACTCATGAGAAGTACATTGTTTCTCACCTCTAGTACCACTTATTTATCCTTAATAGGTAGCAACATGTGTGTCCTACCATTTTTTTCCAGAGTGTATGTGCTCTTTTTCCCATCATGCACCACATTTCCGTCATATTTCCATGGTCTACCCAATAATATATGACAAACATCCATGGGAATGACATCACATAAAATCTCATCTTTATATCCTCTTATTTTGAATTCAACTAAGCATTGTTTAGTGACATTTACCTATTGTCCTTTTTGTAGCCACAAAACTTTGTATGGGCTTGGATATGCAACAATCTCCAGCTCCAAGTTTTATACCATTTCTATAGATACAAGATTATCTATACTATCGTTGTCCACTATGACCTTGCATACCCTGTCTTTGGTTTTGCAATCAGTCTTAAACAAACTGTTTATTTGGGCTGGGTTCTCTTTCTCCTTCTCCAGTTTCAAGAGAACTTTCCTCATCATTAAGGATCTTTCACCCTCAGTGTATTTTTCCTCAATAGTCCATCCTTGATCTTTGACAATGTGATTTTCACCACCATATTTCTTCCTATCTAGACACTCATAGGATTTATGTCTGATTTTTCCACAGAAAAATCATTTCACTTCACCTCCTCTACCTATTCCTCTTCCTCTGGCTCTAGGAAAAGTATTTCTATCAACATACTACCTCCCCTGTGAGCATCCTCCTCTCTCAGATTGAGTTTGAGGTTTATTCCCCTCTTCTTTAGTCTTCTGAGTTCTGTCCTGGGCAATTTTCTTCCCTCTGCTTTGACTTCTGCCTTGACCTCTTTGACCTTGCTTTTGGCTCAACTTCTCTTCATCTTTTAGAGCCATCTCATAAGTATATTCTACAGTTCAAATGGTCATCATGCTCATCTCGTCCTAAATGTCATATTGTAGACCATTCCTATACCTGACAACTTTCTCATCATCGCTTTCTCGATGACCTGCTCTGATGTTTTTCCCATAGAACTCTTCAGTGTATTATTTCACTGACATCATCCTCTATCTCAAATTTTGCATCCTCTAAAACAAATTTATTTGATAATCCCTGGGTATAAACTTGGCTTTCATTTTTGTAGCCATTCTATTCTAGCTCTTGATTTTCAGCTTGACCTTGCAACGTCTGTCAGCCTCCAGTTCATCCCACCATAGTGTTGCATGCCCTTTAAATCTAATAATGGCATGTTTGACTTTCTTGTCTTCCTCTACATCCTCATAGTCAAAGTGTTTGTCTAGAGCTCTAATCCAGTATAGAAGCTCTTCAACTTCTAGTTTGTCTTCATACATTGGAATGTCCATCTTTTCCCTAGCACCTATCCTTGCAACAACCCTGAATAGGAATTCTTCTGCAGCATCATTGACTTCAACTTCTTCTCCTTCATTTTCAACTTCATTTTCACTTTCAGCTTCGTTGATATCCCCATTGTCAATTGTTTTCCTCTGTGTTATCTCCATAGCATAAAATCTGTCACATAATTCAGACATTTATCTTTCCACTGCTGGATTAGGTATGAGCCTTTCTCTTCTTCTCGGTCGCATGGTTGTAAAATTCCTCTTTTCTCTCTGCTACAGAAAGAAAAGAATTTGTTTTGCTCTCTGATATCACAAATGGTGCAGACCTCCTTCCCTCGGGCTGAGATCCGGGTAGGATCTTCTCTAAACCATGACAAGGGATAACTGAACTCCTTGTTTGAGCCCGCAAGGGATTCGAGGTCTTGCGAGTTGGGAAATTTGAATGCAATGCCACAGCCCTTGGCAATAGCTGAAACATGAAATTGTGAATGGGCTTAAGGTGTAAGCCCCCTCTTCATCCCCATTTCCAATATGACCATGGGCAAGCCTTAACGCAAGTGACTTTCAAAGATCATGACTTCACAAGTTGGAGTGCCAAACTCTTATGTTCTTCCCTTGCGAATCCTCGAAACGCGATATGTCAATGAAGGTTGACTCCACCCAAAGCGATGGGCACACACAACCTATCACCTCTGTTTACTTTGCTTACGGAGTGGGTCCTTGCCACCTATTCGCACGAGTCTTCGACTTTCACAATTTGAAAAAACAAGAAACACTCATTCCTCTCCCTCTACAAATCCCCTACTCTGAAATCGTGCCTTCGAGGAGATCGACGGTTGTGTTCCTCCCTCGATCTAACAACCCTCATTGCATTGGGATTTTTCCAATCATAAATCCACAACACTCAACCCAAACCACAGGTCACTCCATTCCCCTAACTCTTATACATGAATTCACATATGAGATCAATGGTCTTTTTTGATCTGGATCTAACGATCACCACTCCTCCCGAGCTTATGAGTGTTGAAAGAATATCAGTCTTAATCCCTGTGATGGTCTATCAGATCCAACGGTCCACGACACTTCGACACTTCTCCTTGAAGTGATATTTTCCTTCATTTTCAACTCCATGAGGACTTATTTCCAAATGATGTGGCATTCTCCCTCTTGAACTTAACTCCCCCAAGACAATTTCGACCTTCGTCTCCCTTTGAACACTTCAAAGGTTCTATCCCTTCTGATATTTCTCTTGCGAATCCAAGGCTTCCAAAAGGGTCTCTACGCACACTCCTTGTGGAAAATTTCAAATAACCTCTAGTTATTTGGACCTTCTGACTCTGCGCACTCTTTGTAGTAGCAATCCTTAAACCCTCTTCACTCAGCTTGTGCACACCTTGCACGACTCTGTGCCTTGCTAGTACTTTTGCCTGTAAAGATAATTTGAATCTCCTATGAGAGTTCTAAGATGAATTTCAGAACCTGGTTGACACACTCCTTGCGTACCCTCCACTTCACTCTTTGTAGGAGTCCTCAGAAAGAGAAATAACTAAAACTCATTCTCCCCTTATCCAGAATTCAAACATTCAACATATAATTCTAGAGCCTACACACACACATAGAATTGAAATAAAATGCATATAGAGAATGCAGATAATCTTGTAACATGCCATTTAACATGTGGTTCCAACAACCATAACAAACACATAGATTTGGAATCAAATCTTTCTTCTATTAATTCCAGTGTTCCTGTACATGGTAAATAACAACAACTAGAATGCATAAAATTCTTTGTTCTCCTCTTCATCTCTACAGCTTATGAATTTGGAATTATGTTACAATGATACAAGGGTTGAGGGTGTCTATCATTCGTTTTTCCTCCTAAGCTCCTAAACATTTCTAATCTATCATTTAAATCTACCTACTTGCATTAAATACACATAAATGCCTATTACATCCGGTGTATAGGAACATACACTCCAAAACATTTTTGATATTCAAGATGTAAATGAGACTACACTTTCCTCCTACACATTACATTAATGTTTCAGATTTTGAAATTCACAACGTTTTCACAAAAACGTATTTAATTGCATCTGCGCGTCCAACTGTCCCCTTTGGCTAGGTGAATTCTTTTGCTTTAAATGATGCTCCTACATCAGATTCACCCTTAGCATATTGGTCTTGATGATTTTTATTAGTATCATTCCTATTGAAGGGAGGTTTGAATCCTTTCCTCCTCTGATCGGACTTCTCCTTCTTCTTATCCTTCAAGGATTTCTGTAGGGATTCTCTTCCCTAGCTTTAATCATACATGTATTTATCCTTCCTAATGGCCTTGGTTAAGGTATTGGTCTCATCATACCTAATATTTTCTTTATAAAAGGATGGAATTCTACTTATAAATCTCCATATTTTAACCTTCTCATAATTAATGAACCTGTCATACTTTAACAACCCCCAAAACTTCTTCTCATATTCTTCCATAGTCATGCTTCCTAGCTTGTGTTCAAAGAACTCCTGCATTTTCTTGTCATAGAAATGCTATGAAAGGTACTCCTTATGGAATTACTTCTTAAACTTCTTCCAAGTGATCCAGTTCTCACTAATATGTTCAACTTGCTTTAGTTTGTCCCACCACATTGCAACTTTTCCATGTAAATGGTATTTGGCAATTCTGGCTTCTAGGTTTGATGAATAGTTATGAAATTGAATATATATTGATTCCAAGAAACCATTCTTCATAATCATATTCCCTTTCTCTTTCACCATCAAAGGATGGTGTCTTGATCTTCCTCAGATCTCTTTGAAAACTATCCACTTTTTGTCTCCTTCTTTGGTGCCTAACTAGAGACACCTCTGCACTGCTTATGAAATTATTTGATGAATACAAATTTATTATTGAGTAAGGAGGTGAGTGGTGTCTATGAGTTCTGCTATCACTTATTGAATAACCATCTCTTCCACAATCATCTCTTATTTCACGAAACCTTCCTTCTTCCCCTTGTTGAGATCCATTCCTTGTTTTCCTCTGCAATTGGTTTAAGATCTACAACACTCGAGCATTTATCTGACTTTTCTCTCTCATCAACCTCTCATTGTCTACTTTGTAGCTCTACAATTATATTCTTAGGCTTGTTACAATTTCTATGAATGTTTCTTTCTCTCCTCTTCCCTTGTGTCCATTGAACTTTGTCTTTGCATTACCAACTATGGTATTCTAGCCTTTGGCCTCTCTCTCATGGATGGAACCTCCCTCACCTTCTTCCATATCTCAAATCTTCATTTCTAGATGGTATGTTTAAATCTCTTAATTATGAAAAATGTGCAATTAACCATTTTGTTAGAATTATGCATATAAAGAAATTTTCCAAACAATGCTACATGTCCTTTTATTCTTAGCTTGGGAAGAATAAATCCTCATTCTCTACAAAATAACAGTGTATCATTATCATTGGCTAACACATAATTTCATTCTGCGTAGGACCTTCCCTTAAACCAGGTTTCCAGTGACAATGGTTCAAATCCATTGCTTAGTCCCTGCCTTAGTGCCTCTCGCTGTGTTCTTTCACACGAGGCTTGTGTGATCCATAAACTCATGAATAAGTTACCTCCCAAGCCCCTTTTTACCTATGAATGGGAATGGTGTCGGGACCAAGTCCTCTAGACTTCAACCTTCATTAGTTCTATATTGTAAACTTTTGTTTTCTCCTAGAGTTACCCTTTGCCAAAATATCCATTAGCTCCACCACAAGGATCGAACGGTCGATATTTAATCTCCCGTCAAATGGACGATCCCACCCCATCTGGAGGCTTCACGAGATTGAAAGTCTGCAACTTAATCAAGTGTTGGGATGGATGATCCTCTATTAATTCAGTGATCTAGGATTCTGAGACATTCATTTCCTATGCTTCTCAACTCCCTTGGAGTGACAATTCTCTGAATTTCTTACCCTATCCTTCCACTGCTTGATCCCACAGTTTAGAAAGGTCAGGAAGGTATCATAAATCGACGGTCTTTGTGCCTTCATGACCTCGGGTGTCGACACTTATCGCTCATAGAGACATGAAAATCCCCAGAGTATGAGGTCTCTAGACTACAATATCTACTACCTCATTCCTTCTAGGATCAATGGTTGATATGTACTTTGGCCTTCAGGCCTTCAGGAGTTCTTGACCCAATGCAAACTGTCACATATTTTTCCTCTGGAGTACCCAGTCTCCGAACTACATGGTCTTTCACCATGTGGCGAAATACTAGAAGCAGACACGTGTCATGTTCTAACTAACATTTAAATATTCCATAGGTTCAAAAATAAATGACACATGACACACTTCCCATGTGTCCACGTCATCCCAGGTGATGTCAGCGAGCCACTTCACTTCATAATTTCAGGCTTCAAAATATTTTTCCTTAGCAAACTTTGTTCCTCCTAAACACGGAACTCCCAAAAAATTGTGAGATCTATGACTCACAAACGGCCATGTGTAGATATGATGTTCCTCAACACTCCTGAAACCCACTGCTCTATCCAATGGTTGATGGAATTTGGGACTCTGGGAGATTTCACATCAACAAATTCCATTTCTCTCGAACGCCGAACTTCTGAACTAGACGATTTGTCGACACATGTCCCTTTTGATGAAACATTTGCATGAACTCTGGAATTCGGGACTTCAGGAGCTTATGCATCAACACACTCCATTTCTCCCAAGCACCGAACTTTGAAACTACTGGATCTGCCGACACATGTCCCTTGCTTGGAGATCAACGATCGCGAGTGATTATGGAGACTCAACTCGCTCACTCTTTAATTTACTTAACGATATCCACAAAGAGAATATTATCTTCCGTACTAGGATCGATATCCACCAATGATCTATTGATCTAGAAATATCAACGATCCTAAGTGATTGCAGTCTCACAACTTGAAGAAACGTTAATTTTCCTCCTGATTCCCGCAATGCCTCCCCACCGTCGATTTCTCTCCAATGAGATCTGACAGTTGTGACTTAACCTTTTCTTTTCCTTCATGAGATGACCCTTGTTCAACTTGCCTTCGATCTAATTATCATAGATTTCTCTTGATCCCATAGTGGAGATTGCACCCAAATTCGAAAGGGATGGTCATGATCCTTCGGGAATTTACAAAGGATCTCTGACATTCTAGATCCTGCGTAGATTTTGCAACACCATTTCACCTGATATTTTCAACTTCAAGGTCAGAATTTGATCTCAACCACGATACTTTGACCAACATACCCAGCCCATAATGGCCTGGTGTTTCAACCTGAATGCTCTGATACCAATCTATAACATACCCTGCCACCTGCAGGCTAGGGTATGATACCTTCAATCCCACCCTTAGACTTATTTCTCTTACCGACACCTTTTTAAATCAATAAAAATGCATAGAAGAAAATATCTAATGACAAGAACAAAAATAACCAGCAAGCATGCATATTCTCAAGATTCAATTAAACGATAAATAAATACAAAGAGGAATACATTCATATACAGGTAAGTAATACCATAACATAGAGCACTTATATTTAAAAAAAAAGACACCAACTAGTTTCCGACCAAGGATGTTCCACCCAACCATAGACACTATTGTTCCAAATAAAAACAACTATGTCACCCCCAAGCCAGGGCTATGAATTCACAAGGATGGTTCTAGACTGTTACCCGGCTTCCCAAACTAGTCAACACTCAGGCTCTCACAGGTTTTCCCATCACTCACAGCACTCCAAGTACCCAACTCTCTTCTACTCAAGCTACACCACTGAAGAGAATGGACCTCCACCCTTCTCTTCCACACAGTCCCTCAAGAATTCCTTCTCATTCCAGGGCTCTAGCGCAGCTGGTCCATAATCTTTATGTTGGAACTCTCAGGACTCACAACTATAAAAAATTTGGACACAGGCCAACACATATCAAACATACAGGCCTCAAGGTAGATTTGGATTACACCAACAACCTCTACAGCTAACAACACCATCACTATTCTTCAATAGTTCATTTTTCTCTCCCCAAGCCAAGACACACATGATGAAGGGTGAATGAGTGATAGGTAAGAATTGACTGAATGAATGGGTGAGAAAGTGAGTGAACGAATGAACCAGTGAATGAGTGAATGAGAAAACCCCCCAATCAGACCAGGGGCAAGTTTAAGTAATTCACGGGGGATCAAAAACCTCCTGGCCTCCCCCTGCAAGAATCTCACGTAACTGATCCACTCCCTTTGACAAAAAGTGTAATCAAAATAGGAAATAAAAATTTATGCCCTCAAGCCCCCTCTATTTTGAAATCATAGCCCTTTATAACTCTAGTCCTTGTTCGTCTAGCAACCATCGATTTGTTTATTATTAATAATGATCAAAAAGTTACATTTCATAGGCACACTGGAACCTTTTTTAATTGTTTGGGACCTCTAGCCTCTTCACAATTAACAAAATACATTATCTAATATGGGGCTAAAAAATTGGGGTGTTACAAATAGACAATCCCGAGTCCATCAATAAATCCACCACAAATGAGTTATAATGTTATAGCCAAACTATCCAAACTCATAATTAATTTTCGTTTCATGGAGGTGGTAAATATAACACAACAATGTAAAACTCTTTTGAAAATACTTCATGATTCAATTACAAGAATAGAAGTTTCTATCATAAATTCTAAAAAACAACAAAGTGTTCCATTAGTCGGGCAAAGGGGTAATGTCCCAAAATTCTACATAACCATAGACAATTATGATGTTATATTGCACAATTGCTTGGTTGACAATGGAGCAACCAATAATATCATGCCTTTATAAATCATGGAAGAATTAGGAATGGGATGTACCAAATATTATGAGACTGGAGAAAGTATATATGTGATTGATTCAAGAAAGGTCCGAACATATGGCGAGATAAAAGAATTTTGTTGATGGATAACTTCATCTCCTCACATTAGTACACTTTTCACTATTATAGTAGTATACATGCCTCTACCATATGGAGATTTACTAGGAAGAGACTGGTGTTTGTTGATTGGATTATATATTATGAATGATCCAAGTTGTATGATGATACCTAAAAAATATGGAACAATGGTCAAAGTTCTCTGAGAAACTCGAAATCCAAACTCATTCAAGAAGAAAGAGAATTGAGTAATAGAGATTTATCTCAATGCTGGAATAAAAAATTGTGTTTTTCTCAATATATAACAAGTCAATCCTCTAAAACAAGAGGAAGAAACATATTTTCAAGGTTTCTAAAATATTCCTTTAGATGACGCCTATTCCAAATATGGAAGTGGACTAGGGATCATTTTAAAAATACCTCAGACCAATATATATCCCAAAACATTCAGATTGGAGTTTCCATGTACTAATATTGTGATACCCCAAAGTTTCAAAATTTAAACTTATTCTTATTTTTTTTATTTCTTTATCAACACATTATGCATCCTTGTGATATAACTCAAAAAAATGTTGTTTTGTTTATTGTTTTATTAACAAAATCGGAAATGTCATTACAGAAGAGAGAATTTGTTGATCCAAAAGAGAACTGCCAGGTTATAGTAGAAGGGGGGAAAACTGGTGAACATTTGTTGAGTTGACTCAACTAAAGTGAGACAGATCTCAAAATTTTAGATAATCCAAAGAAACATGTGTAAAAATAAAATTGATAGGTGGTCAATGAGCAGGAGGCTCATACATGTGTCAAAGGCCTAGGAAAATATTATAAAATAAAATAAAATAAAACAAAAGAATGGGATGCCATTTTGAAGTAGATGTTAAACATGAGAAAAATTTACATGACATAGAAATTGTCACGTAAAGCTTGTAGCTCTACAAACTGCAACAAGTCACTTGGTAGTTTCTTCGATATGGATTTAGTTCAGGGGTGACCAAATGGGTATATGTGGTATATCTAATCTATGGTTGGGAGGAACGACCCACTTGACATGTGTTTTCCCTAAAAGAAATCTCAGTTACAAGTTTTTCTTCCATTCTATTCTAGTTAGTTAAATTATTGATGAATTTGTAATTATGGATAATCTATTGTTGATTGCAATCTAACTAGAGCTTAGAGGTCCTCCATTGTTTAATTATATTATAACATTTTCATAATAACTATCAAGAAGCAAATAATATATAGATACCTTTATCAAAATGTAAGAAGCATGATTATATAATTATTTGAGTATTAGTACAGAGAAATACTTTTTATAAGTTGAAAATGATAATGTTGTTACTGTAGAAGAAATCTAGAATACACAGATCATCGAATAACACAACGAGATAGTAAAATTTGAATACATAACCTCGGGTTTGCTAAATAAATCGACTTTCTAGGTTCTGTATTAATTTTCAAAAAACATTACGGGAAGAAAACTAAGTAAGAGCACACAAGCATGACAAGTATGGATCATAACCATTCCTAATAACAAACTGAATAGCTAAGGATTTTTGTTAATAAATTATGAATATAGCCACAACCAAGTTGATTGTATTAATTCAACAAGGGTGAAAACCCTTTGATAAATAAATAAGCATATACACTAGTAAAAACCTAGTCATAGTTTAATTTTCAACAAAGTAACAGAACCTTTTTAGTGAGTAAACTTTCGTAGGACATTTGTAAGTGGAATATAGAACAAGGAAACATAATACATTTCTTCTTTTTTTAACAAAAAAATAATATGGTCGACAAAAAAATATGATAGGTAACCATCCAGATACATCGAACAACCTTAGACATGGGTATCAAATCCATTATCCATATCTAGGTCTTGGTATAGAAATTGAAATATCTATTGAATGATGAACTCCCTGGCATAGACACCGTAGCCAAAAGCTACCAACAATGGATATAAATGGGGTAATTATTATTGCACATATGTAAGTTAAATTAACACAATTGGTAAGAAATTCTAAGTAAAGAAGACTTACAAGACTTTCAAACCATGTAATAACAGGAAAATCCTGCTAAAAGGAACAAGTACACCTAGATGACTCACAACCATTACATAAAGGAAACGATAACTTGCAAAAAAAATGAATGATGGTAGGGTTAGGATATGAATTTTACTTGAAGTAGCTTGAAAATGCACAAGAATATCCTATTGAAGAATGAGTCAACCATCCATAACCAACATCTATTCATGATGGCTACCCTCGTTCATAGCAAGGGCCCATCATTAGCTCAAACTATCCAAAAAGGTCTACATTGCTAGAATAGGATATACATAAGAAAAATATAACTAGATTGCTCGGATGCATAATGGGTTGGGACCATTACTGAAGAACTCAGTAAGGATTCAAAACAAAAATCATGGAAAGGTTATGAATAGAGACAATGACCATAACCGAGTTTAGAAACATAATAAAGGAACCAAGAGAAATGTGTGCATGACTTAATTGTAACATCCCGCTCTGGCGCACTGAGAACACTTATTATTTAAGGACACTTGCTCGCAAGTGATCTAGACCCTTTTTGATGTTAGACCTTTTATATGTGATTATGATGTGATTGACAGATGACATGATGTGTTACTATTTGATGTAGACAGGTTCTATTGACTCAGTTTCATTGAGTGTGCAGGGTTTCTGACCGTCAGGATGCAGAGGCATCAGTAGAACCCCCTTGGGCTCTGGATTGAGTTAGGGAGTGTGCTTTTGGGTGATATGTTTACTATGATGTTTCATTCGATTTGATGATTTGTTGTTGACATTTCTGACATGATTATTGTTGATGCAGGATGACGATAGCTTGCCGACCAGACTCACATATGGAGTAAAGGGGTCACACACGATTGCAGAGAGGTTGAGGGAGAGGGGTGGACAACAACCCTGCCACCGCCTACTAGCACTCCCACCGTGGCTCGAACTGTAGGTTAACGATTACCTAGTTCGAGAG
>ML780845.1:1140275-1163249 GCA_009831015.1 Picea engelmannii
TGTACAATGGGTTGATGCAAATTAATATTAAATGACTTTTCTTCATTTTCCCTTTTCTAGCATGGATATCGTTTGTCCTTAATTTGTCACGAGCTTATTGTAGCGTATGGGAGTAATTGTTGAATAGAAATGGAAATATTTGGTCGAATGCAATATTAATATTTGATTAAACCGCAATGGCAATACTTGTCAAATTGCAATAAAATATTTGGTTTAGTGTGCAATGTTAATGAACATGGTTGATTCGCAATGTCAACAATTGTTTAATTTGCAATGATTATACTAGTTAATGGCATCATAAATATTGTTTAATTGAAATGCTAACGAAGAAGCTTAGAATGCAATATTAATACTCGCTAAATTGTAATGGTAACACTCGTTAAATTGCAATAATAATAATTGTTTTATTTTTCATGTTAATGAAGATGGTTGAATTGAAATGTTAATGTTTGTTTATTTGAAATGTTCATAAGGATGTTCAAATGACAAGGTTATTATTAGTTTAAATTGAAGGTTAATGATAAGGTTTAAATTGCAATGAAATTATCTTTAGGTGATTCTAATATATGGTAATGGTATCGTTGCTCGAGTATGGCGATTAATAGAAAAATGGAATGCGATGGTGATTATTGCATGTCCTTGAACTAGTGCCAAAGACCTTAACACTAAATAGTGGGGTTGAATTTTTGGTTTTTTCCTTATGATAAAGTCTTCGTCGGTTAATGATAATTAATGGAGAAATTGGTCTTGAATGATGTCCTTGGGTCTCAATAGTGGTTGGTCGATTGAGTCCTCCTGACTTGTGTCTCCCGTAGAGGTCATGTTTGTCCCTTATTTTGTAGTACTTGGTGGTATTGTATTGCATAGTATGTTCGTGTCGGGCGGGATATAGACACCTCTTGTAGCTTATATTTTGTCTGTGTGTAAATCCGGCGGAAGGAATCCAGTGTCGTATCAAGAGTCTCGGGTTGTTTAAAGGCATAGTTCCTCTCTTGCGACACACTCTGAGCTGTATCAGTAGTCTCAGGCTGTTTAAAGGCACATTTCCACTACTTCGACTCTACTGTTGGATTCTTTCATTCTGTGACAGTACTGTACCTAACCCCTGGTGTCTTTTTCTACTTACAGCTGCTAGTTGCTCGCCTTATGTTCAGGGGAATTTATTCCTTGTTGTCACTGTGATATGTCGGGTCATCTTGATTGTGTTCATCTTACTTGCGTCTGGTGGGTTCAAGTGGTGACGTAGAGTCGAGGGGGTTGTTTCTTCTACACGTGCACACACACTTCAACAAACAAAAAAAAAAAAATTGCACTTGTTGACAGAGTAGTTGACCTTAATTAGGAGGGTTGTTACATATGGTATCAGAGCCAGTTCGACGCGCGACTTGGGGTTCGCTATGGCTTTCATTGACATGAGTTGGTTTTGTTATACTGTTGTTGATCGAGTTGATTGTGTGCGTGCAGGTAATCATGGTTAGAGGACATCGCGGAGGCAGACGACGGGGTGCTAGGGGAGGAGGTGAGACGCCTCCAACAACATCCACGCCTGAGGGGTCTAACCCCCAGGGAGGCGAGCAGGTGCTCGGACAGGAACATATAGCAGTCGGTGATGTTATTGGGATGATGTGATCCTTTCAACACATGTCCAAGGCTCTGATCAGCCATTTGGACAGAGACGAGGCCAGGGCGCCGGCACCCCCTGAGGTTTTTCCGTGCGCACCAGCCGTCACAGGTAGCATTCACCATGAACTCAAGAAGGTAAAATTTCCCAAGTTCTTTGGCACCCTGGACGATGCAGCCGTCGAGGCATGGTTGGAGAATATGGCAATGTGCTTCGCACTTCGTGATTATACCTCCAACATGAAGGTCCACATGGCGGTCTTTCAACTGAAGGGGAGCGCTCTTCTATGGTGGAAGACACTCCTGCCGCAACTGAACATGGTCGTGGAAGACATGTCATGGGAATTGTTCGAGGAATGGTTCCGAGAGAGGTACCTTTCTGAGGAATTCATTGAGCGTCAGCTCAACGAGTTCAACGCATTACGACAGGGAGTTCGTATAGTGCCCGAGTACGAGGCACATTTTATGGAGCTGCTCCGGTATGCTCTGCACCTTAACACAGAGAAGCGCAAGGTCAACAGGTTTGTGTTTGGCCTTAATGGCAGTCTACGTGCCAAGGTTAGGATCTTGATGCCTAAAACCTTGCATGACACTATCCAAAAGGCCCTCATAGCAGAGGAGGAGCTTATCACCGGGGGTCAGACCAGGACTCCAGCGAGACCCACAGGGCAGAGTTCATCTGGTGCGCCGTGACATCAGGCACCGGCGAGACATACACCGGGACATCGTGGCTTCCAGAGGGGATCCACGTTCACTACACCTCGACAATCACCGCCTCAGCAATGGACATCTTATCGAGGACCACCGCACCAGCAGCAAGGTTGCCCGTAGCAGTAGAAGTTCAGGCCTATTCAGCAGAACAGACAAGGGTTCCAGGCCGGTGGGCAGTCATCATCTACTTCGGGTACCAGGACTACTGGGCCAAAGAAGGGGTGTTGGACGTGTGGGGAGCCGCACTACCAGCGCGACTATCCTATGGAGAGGGCCAGAACATCCGGATCAGCCGGACCTGCTACCGTGGGAGATATGGGCAAGGCCCATCGGATACATGCAGTGGTGAATAACCGCCAGGAAGAACACCAGTCGACTATACTCGAGACGACAGGTACTATCGCTGACCAGACCCTTAGTATTTTGATAGACCCAGGAGCTATTGAGAGTTTCATTTCTGGTGCAGCGCTAAAAAGAATTAAGGTAAAGGTAGTCGAACAGGATGAGTTTATCTTCGTGGAGATGGCTTCGGGAGCCAAACAGAAGGTTGGAGGAAAGGTTATGGGCTGTGCCCTTAACTTGGGAGAGTTTTTCACGAGAGTCAACTTGTACATCATGACCTTAGGACCTTATGACATCATGATCGGTATGGATTGGTTGGAAATGCATGAGGCGATTCTCAACTGTAAGACGAAATGGTTGAGCTTGGTAGATGACGAAGGACAGAGACGTGTGATTGTAGGACAAAACCAGGGAGTTTCCCTGTGGTTCATCTCTTCCTTACAGTTACGGAAGAGTATGTGCAAGGGGTGCAAACTTTATGCGATCCTCGCGCTCAACGAGAAGGGAGTAGAGGAAGGTCTAGAACACCTTCCGGTGGTGAAGGAGTTTGCGGACGTATTTCCATAGGAGTTTCCTGGGATGCCACAAAAGAGGGAACTGGAGTTTACCATAGACCTGAAACCGAGAACCAAACCGATAGAAAGAATGCCTTATCGGATGTCGACCTCGGAGTTGCAAGAGTTAAAAATGCAACTGAAGGAGTTGTTGGACCTATGGCTGATACATCCTAGTGTGTCACCGTGGGGTGCACCAGTTATTTTCATACGAAAGAAGGACGGATCTTGGAGACTTTTCATTGACTACCGTCAACTGAACAAGGCTACGATCAAGAATCAGTATCCCTTACCAAGAATTGATGATCTGTTCGATCAAATGAAGGGTGAGACGGTGTTCTCCAAGATCGATTTGTGATACGGATATCACCAGTTACGGATCAAGGAGTATGACATCCCTAAGACCACCTTTAAGACGAGATTTGGACATTATGAATTTACTGTTTTTCCATTTGGACTGACGAACGCCCCAGGGGTATTCATGAGTTTGATGAACGGTGTGTTCCGCGAGTACTTGGAAAATTTCGTCCAAGTATTCATTGACGATATTTTGATCTACTCTCGGATGACGGAGGAGCATGACGAGCACTTGCGCTTGGTACTACAATGTTTACGAGAACACAAATTGTATGGGAAGTTGTCCAAATGCTCTTTTTACCAATCGAGGATTCACTACTTAGGGCATGTCATCTCCGGCGAAGGTATCGCCATGGATCCAGCCAAGGTTGAGGCTATTATGGAATGGCCTGCACCGACGAATGTCACAGAAGTGCATAGTTTTATGGGCTTAGCAAGATACTATCGACGATTTGTTGAGGGTTTTTCGAAGATAGCTAATCCGATCATGGAATTGCAGAAGAAAAACAAGAAGTTTGTTTGGACAGAGAAATGCGCAGAATCATTTCGGAGGCTTAAAGATTTGTTGACCACCGCGCTGATACTAAAGGTCCCTGACATGGATGCATACTTCTTGGTATGCACTAACGCATCCAAGGAAGGTTTAGGCGGAGTCTTGATGCAGGATGGATGAGTGATTGCTTACATTTCAAGGAAGTTGAGAAGGCATGAGGAGAACTATGAGACGCATGATTTGGAGTTATTAGCCATCGTTTATGCTTTGAAGGTTTGGAGACACTACCTTATTGGACGAAAATTTGAATTAAAGACGGATCATTGTGGACTACAACACATTTTTACGCAAAGCGACCTGAACGCGCGACAACGACGTTCGTCGGAATTTCTTAACGAATACGGTTTTGAGATTACTTACATAAAGGGAACAATGAACCGAGTGGTGGATGCCTTGAGTCGGAGGCCACACATTTTTTCGGTGTTACCTCTTCAGACAAATATATGTGAGAAGATTCTCACCTTACAGCATGACGATGACTGGTACAAAGAAGTTGAGGATTTTATCAGACAAAACGCAATGATGGTACCACGATATGAGGGATATTCATTGGATAATGATGGGTTATTGAGGTTTAGAGGTCCAATTTATGTACCACCTAATGACGAGTTGAGGATGTTGATCATGAGCAAGGCTCATAGAGCAGTTTACATGGCTCACCCGGGAGTTACGAAGATGAGGGCAGACCTCAAACCATTATTCTTTTGGAAAGGAATGAAGGCCAACATAGTCAACTTTGTGGCTAGATGTCTCGAGTGTCAGTAGGTAAAGGTTGAACATAGACACCCGACAGGATTACTTCAACCACATGCCATTCTGGAATCGAAATGGGAAGTTTTATCGATGGATTTTATTGTTGGATTGCCACTGACGGCAAGGAGACACGACTTGATTTTTGTAGTAGTAGACACTCTGACAAAGAGTGCTCACTTCATTCCCATGTGTACGACATATCAGGCACCTGACATAGTGAGAGTTTTCATCAGTGAGATTGTGAGGTTGCATGGCGTGCCTAAAAAGAATATATCCGATCGAGGACGATTTTGGATGAGTTTCCAAGAGGCCTTGGGAACCCAGCTTAAATTTAGTACTGCATATCACCCAGAGACGGATGAACAGACAGAACGTACGAACCAAACTTTGGAATACATGTTGCGCATGTACGTGATGGACCAACAAAAGCGTTGGGAGGAATTCTTCCCTCTAGTAGACTTCGCTTACAACAACAGTTATCAAAGCACCATAAAGATGGCACCTTTTGAGTTTCTTTATGGGCGACCGTGTCGGACGCCCTTGAGTTGGGATTGGCTTGAGGATAGGGTCCTGGTGGGACCAGAAGCGATCCAAGAAATGGAAGAGAAGATGCAATCCATAAGACAAAGGATTAAAGAAGCGCAAGATCGACAGAAGAGTTATGTCGATGCGCACCCAGTCGACCGTAGCTACGAGGTCGGTGATCAAGTCTTCTTGTGGGTTAAACCGCATAAGAGTTTGATGAAGTTTGGAAAGGGAGCTAAACTCTCTCCTAGGTTCATGGGACCTTTCGAGATTGTGGAGAGAAAGGGGCCCGTGGCCTATCGACTAGCCTTACCTGATTCTTTGAGGCGTATGCACGATGTTTTTCATGTATCTATTTTAAGACATTATATTAGTGATCCTACATATGTGATTGACCTACGTTCCTTGCAGGTATCGGATGAGGGAGCGCTCATGGCTTAGCCGGTCCGCATCTTAGATCATCGCGTTCGACAGTTACGACGTCGAACGATAGATCAGGTCAAGGTCCATTGGGACAGTTATAGTCCACACTCGACGACCTGGGAGGACACAGATGATATGCGTTAGCAATTTCCATTTTTGTTTGATGGATAGACTTATGATACTGTGATAATTTATTTCTGCATTATACTGAGAAACTTCGGGACAAAGTTTAGACCAAGAGGGGGTGTATGTAACATCCCGCTCTGGTTCATTGAGAACACTTATTATTTGAGGACACTTGCTTGCAAGTGATCTGGACCCTTTTTGATGTTAGACCTTTTATACGTGATTATTATGTGATTGACAGATGACATGATGTGTTACTATTTGATGCAGACAGGTGATATTGACACAGTTTCATTGAGTGTGCAGGATTTTTGACCATGAGGATGCAGAGGCATCGGTAGAACACCCTTGGACTCTGGATTGAGTCAAGGAGTGTGCTTTTGGGTGATATGTTTACTATGATGTTTCATTCGATTTGACAATTTGTTGTTGACATTTATGACATGATTATTGTTGATGCAGGCTGACGATAGCTTTCTGACCAGACTCACATATGGAGTAAAGGGGTCACACACGATTGCAGAGAGGTTGAGGGAGAGGGGTGGACAACAGCCCTGCCACCGCCTACTAGCACTCCTGCCGTGGCTCGAACTGTAGGTTAACGATTACCTAGATCGAGAGGACCCACGATGTCGTGAGGGACAACTACGAAAGTCACTCACGATGATTCTAAGGGGTGCGCAATAAGGCGGGGGCCTTATTCCTTAGAACCCTTAGTCTCCTACAAGTTCACCTGGCGAAGTGTTGACTCCAGGGGCTATAGAGGTCTACCAATCAATTCAGTTGGCGAGTGGCACCCTTGGAGCACGTGGTGCATCCTGAAGGGCACGTCGCACAAAAGAAACTCAGTTGGTGAGTGGCACCCTTGGAGCACAGGGTGTGTCCTGAAGGGCACGTCGCCCAAAAGAAATTCCAGAGGCGAGTGGCACCCTTGGAGCACGCGGTGCATCCTGAAGGGCACATCGCATTATTGTGGAGGAGGGGTCAACCTAAGTAGCCCTAAGTCATCAACACCTGAATAAAACCATAAGAAATTCCCTTAACCTATCGTCGCCTAGCTCAGAATCTAAACCCTAAGCCTAAGACATTCTAGAAAAAGGGGGGGAGGAATTTAGTGTGGCCTTAACAAATGAAAATTCAAAAAAAAAAAGAAAAAAAAAACACAGACCATTATCCTCCCATTATCCTTGTCTACTTAATTAAACTATCCTCCATCGTCGTGACCTTCCAGTATCCATCTCCCTTTTACTTGTCTAGTTCACATTACTATATCGCCATCCCTCCCCGTAATTCCTCTTTATTCGTTTTATGTAATACATTTATTTTTCCCCTATACGGGTTTGCTATCGCCGTAATCTCTCATTATCCTATATATACATACATATTAATGTTAAATTAAATGATGGATAATGATAAACTACAAAGATGATTGCATGGTTATAAATAGAAAAATGAAAATACATATATGTATATTTATATTATAAACAATTGTAAACAAATAAAGTTAAGCATGTAAAAATTAAAAGGAAATGAATAATGAGCGCACATACTCTTTGACTTTTGAAAAGAAAAATAAAATAATATAAACAAAATAAATTAAAAAGAAAAGTAAGGAAATCAAAAGGGAAAAGGGGGGAAAACCTAAAAAAAAGAAGAATTAGGGTTTGAGTCAGGATAAAAGAAAGGGAGAGGGGGAAAGATGGGGGACCTTTTTGAGGTTGGTATTGTTATGCTACAAGACTAGAGATTGGACTGATTCCTTATAGGAGTTGGGGATTCTCAACAGACTTGAGTGGTAGCTCAGCCTTGGAGGCGAGCTGAGAAGCTAGTTACTCTCTGATTGTGTGTGGCCCCTTTGCGGCTCGTGGGGCTGAGGAGGAAGAAGAGTACCCCTAGCATTTGGTTGGGAGGTACCGGTGGGTTCTTTGCGGTCGGCAAGCAGGAGCAGGAGCTGCAGGAGCACAAAATCAATTGTTGCAAGCATTAAGGACACAGGCATGTAAATATCTGGGCATTTCTCTCTTGCTGTGTGTGTCTATAAACTGAAGTTTTAATGGTTACTGTGTGATTAGTAGTTTCTGTGTGTATATTTGATGAATTCTTTCATTTATGGTAAGGATTAGATAGAATGAAGGAAAGTGTAACTAGTTCTTGTTTACATACCGGACTGTGTAATGTTTTATTTTATATTCCTTGTTCTAGTCTGCGTAACATTTATATTATCACTATGGAAGGCATGAAAAATTCATTCTATGAATGGGTAAAATAATATTTTCTTACCCTCTTGACTGTATTAATGTTTTATGTTATATTCCTCATTCTAGTCTGCGTGACATTTACATTATCACTATGGATGGCGTGGGTTAATGTTTTATTTTTATTTCCAGACTGGGTTAATTTATTTCCTGGTCGACGAAATGGTTATATTGGTCTGGAGGGCGTAAATGTAAAATACGGCTGTGTAATTAAAATATAAGCGAATTTGGACGGGTAATAAATTATTACTGTTCGCATCCGAGACTGTGTGAAATTTATTCACCGTTCTGGGTGGGGTCCCCTTTTTCTGGTATAAATCTTGTTCAGTTAAGTATTGATTGACAATGGATTTCTGGTTTAACCTTGTAGCATTGAATAGTTAGGATGGGTGGGCCTAGAATAGTGGGTACGCTGTAGGTATACTTTAGCAAACATATATGTTTAAATCAGGCCAGAATGGATCTGCCCATCCCACTAAAAGCCAGTACGTAGGTTAATGGGTTGAATGGATATTCTTGGTAATGCCTTGGGATCGTGCTCTGGTCAAACTATGAAGGGCCTTAAGTGCTATAAGAAGGATGAGAAATAATATGGTTCCCGGTTCTGGTTATAGTGATAGCTTTTAGAACCTACTTGGACGTGTCGGGTTCACTGCATATAATATACAGAAATTAAACAGTTACTTTCAAAAACCCTTGAATATAAACTTTTGAAAGGATCCTAAATTTATGCTCAATAGCTTAACCTTTAAACAGTCAACTGCATATAGAAAACTATAAACCATGTTGTGGGTGGCGGGTATATTAACGCATAGTTTTTAGGAGTCTGGAAATACCTTCGCAGATTTGAAATTGTGCTTTGAGGGATTACGGGATTGAGTATCTCTCAGCCTTACAGGGTTTGTTTAAAGGTCTGTCCATGATTGAAGAGGTAGATGAAACCAAGATTCTTCCTCGAACGTGGAGCTGGGAAATCTAGATACAATTCGCTTATATCTCGTTGGGTGGATTAATGGTTGTGTATGCTGTCATTTCGTTCTTTTTTTTTTTATGCTTCCCCTCGCTGTAGTGTACCTGGATCTGTTTCTATTTTTTTTGAATGTCAAATCATACTATCACACAAATATAACTCAATGGTATAATATGGAAAACGTGAAGGTTACTTGAGTATATTTGTTGTGTCTTGAGGTATTCAGAACTCATTATTCCAGTTGTTTTACCTCCTAAACACAATTCCGGTGTAGCATAAGGGCGTTTTTATCTAATTGTATTGAGTCTCGTGCCATGTAAGCTACTGTTATAGGTGTCCATAGGTATTGATTATGGAGGTGTTAAGTCGGCCATCCTTTCCAGGAAGAACGCGACTTATAATAAGTGTGATATGCTTACTCACAATATTAGTCTCCCGGACTGAAAAGAAAACCCAAACAGCGTGATGGATTTAAAATCTCTGTCGGCGTTAACGTCCTTCCTCACCCCTTCTAACAGCTTTCTCACAAGCGTGGTGAGCTAGACGTCTCGGCAGTCATGGCCATGTCCTGTTTCAAGGAGAATTTATGGTTATGGCTTGCCATCTCTTGAGCCACCGATGCCTAACCCTAATGCAACCTCTATTTGATTGTTGGAATATTTTCTGAACCGATCCTTCACTATTATGGATTGTGTTGCCAGTGCGCAGGGATTTCCTAGGCATGGGAATTCATTCGACCACTGTGGGACCAATGCCGTCTTTTCCCTCAAACCAGAACTTTCGCTTCAAAAATTTTCCGACATCTGTGCAGCAGCAACTCAATCCCCGAAACCTTTGTTAACTGGTCTGCCATTCTCGCGAGTGGTATAGACTTTTCTTATTCTCGTCCAGATCGCTTGATCTCACAGTTCAACCTTAGGTCCTTGAAAATCCAAAGGAACACCAGTCCCTAGAGTATCTATACATGAATCCAATGGTAGTATTAATAATTATATTCCTTGTTGATTTCTGAAAGACTTAAAAAAAAAACCGCCCAAAAAAAAAACAACAACACAAAACAATAAAAAATATATATATACTTACATGTATATATTTTATTAAGTGATGCGATCTGAATAAATACATTACCAGAATAGGTTATATTATGATATATCAATTCCTTTTTAATTATTGAAATATTTAAAAAAAAGACAAAAAACAAATCAAAACAAAAACAATATAATAAATTTACATGTATTTATATGTGTATATTTTTAATGAGATGCCATATGTGTACAATGGGTTGATGCAAATTAATATTAAATGAATTTTCTTCATTTTCCCTTTTTGAGTATGGATATGATTTGTCCTTAATTTGTCGAGAGGTTATTGTAGGGTATGAGAGTAATTGTTGAATAGCAACGGAAATATTTGGTCGAATGCAATATTAATATTTGATTAAATCGCATTGGCAATACTTGTCAAATTGCAATAAAATATTGGGTTTAGTTCGCAATGTTAATGAAGATGGTTGATTCGCAATGTCAAAAATTGTTTAATTTGCAATGATTATACTGGTTAATGGCATCATAAATATTGTTTAATTGAAATGCTAACGAAGAAGCTTAGAATGCAATATTAATACTCGCTAAATTGTAATGGTAACACTCGTTAAATTGCAATAATAATAATTTTTTTATTTTGCATGTTAAAGAAGATGGTTGAATTGAAATGTTAATGTTTGTTTATTTGAAATGTTCGTAAGGATGTCCAAATGGCAAGGTTATTATTAGTTTAAATTGAAGGTTAATGATAAGGTTTAAATTGCAATGCAATTATCTTTAGGTGATTCTAATATATGGTAATGGTATCATTGCTCGACTATGGCGATTAATAGAAAAATGCAATGCACTGGTGATTATTGCATGTCCTTGAAATAGTGCCAACGACCTTAACACTAAATAGTGGGGTTTGAATTTTTGGTTTTTTCTTTATGATAAAGTCTTCGTCGGTTAATGATAATTAATGGAGCAATTGGTCTTGAATGATGTCCTCGGGTCTTAATAGTGGTTGGTCGATTGAGTCCTCCTGACTTGTGTCTCCCGTAGAGGTCATGTTTGTCCCTGATTTTGTAGTACTTGGTGGTATTGTATTGCGTAGTATGTTCATGTCAGGTGGGATATAGACACCTGTTGTAGCTTAGTTTTTGTCTGTGTGTAAATCTCGCGGAAGGAATCCAGTGTCGTATCAAGAGTCTCCGGCTGTTTAAAGCCACAGTTCCACTCTTGCGACACACTCTGAGCCGTATCAGTAGTCTCGGGATTTTTAAAGGCACAGTTCCACTACTGCGACTCTACTGTTGGATTCTTTCATTCTGTGACAATATTGTACCTAACCCCTGGTTTCTTTTTTTGCTTACAGCTGCTAGTTGTTGGCCTTATGTCTAGGGGCGTTTATTCCTTGTTGTCTCTGTGATATGTCGGGTCGTCTTGATTGTTTTCGTCTTACTTGCGTCTGGTGGGTTCGAGTGGTGACGTAGAGTTGAGGGGGTTGTTTCTTCGACACGCGCGCACACACTTCAACAAACAAAAACAAAAAATTGCACCTGTTGATAGAGTAGTTGACCTTAATTAGGAGGGTTGTTACATTAATAAACCGTCAACCAAGGAACACCTTTGAAAAACTCCAGTAATGGGAACTTTGTAACAGTAAACATAAAATTAGTAACCATTAAAAAGGACCAGAAAACTCTAACCTAATTATGCAAAAGCTCGCAAATGATGAGTAAACCAAGGCGAAAACCCAAATATAGATAGACTATCTGTAAATTTTGGAACAGGTAATGACACTTAATCCCAAAGAACACAATAAAGGAATCTATAATAGAGAGAGATGAAACCCTAGAGTCTTTCTAACTCGAACGAGAAGGAACCCTCATATTCTGCTGGAATATTACCAAAAAGTTGAATCGAATGATTGGAAACTATCAGGGGTGGTCAAGACATTACCTCACCAACTCTCATTCCAAAAATGTTACACCTTGCACAAGAGAGGGTTTCCACGAGAGGATACATGCATGTGTTTTAAATAAGAGACAAGATATTATAAATCTTGTATTAACAACCTTGAAGCACTCAATTATCAAATTTCAAAACAAAATTTACACTCACCATGTCAAACATAATTACAATGTGATTATCATACAATTGCCTATTTATCCATTCAACCTATGTTATGATTCAGGGGTCAGGGTAATCCCTTTTATTGACTTACCTACGTTATGATTGAGGGGTTGGAACAAACCATTTATTAAATTACATAGAAACCTTAGTAAAGTTAATCCTCCCATCAACTATGTTCTACCTTAGAAATAATGTGGCTAGACCTCCAACTTAGGCTAGGTAAATAAGGTTTTGACAAGGGTCCAATAATAACCTTTTTTTCATGGAATAATAAACGAGGGTTGTCAACACATAAGTTATACCATAAGAATTATGACTTTGGAATTGTAGTTATACCATATGAATTACAACATGAGAGTAAAAGATATACCATAAAATTATAACATAGGAAAATAAAGATTAGTAAGTTTGTACATGAAAATTGTTACAAGTATAAAAAGTTAATTTGTATAAAGATTTCTTTTAGTGACTTATTATCAATAAAATTTATGTTGATGAAATAGAAGATAATTATGCTTTACTTGGTCAAAACTACAATACTGTTGTATATTAATATTTTTTTGGGGGGGTATGTGACATAATGGTATCAGAGACTAAGAACCACACTTGGCTTTATGAGCTCAACCAAAAATACTAGTTTCTATTCTTATATTTTTGTCTTACCGCTATGAAGAAAATTTTGATTGCATAAAAGATGATAGAAGTACCTATTCTACTAGAAGAAGGGTAACATCAAAATGTATCAGAAATCCCTTACCAAGGAAATATTGGTGAGGGGAATATATGGGTTAATTTGAATGAAAGAAGGGATAACATACAATCCAAATTAATTCAGACTATACAAGGTCTAAGGGAATAATTGAAAATTGTTAAGGCAGACAATGAACGAATTATAAAGAAACAAGAAGAACTTAATGCAATAGTATTAGCGAAATTGTGTAATCAGAACTCTGGAAAGAATAAAGGTCAATTTTCTAATAATTCTAAAATTGATCTGCAAAAGAAGAAGTCCAGGAAATTTGAACATACTGAATCAACGATAGAATTTGTTTTTAATGAAATTGAAACTTGAAGTGATGACAGTGCCAAAAAAGGAACAAATAACTAAAAATAAACATAAGCATCATGAGGAAATTATGGGATAATTTAAAAAGATAAAACCTCCAATCTTTAATGGTGAGATTGATACTAGAGAAGAGGTAGAATATTGGCTTTCTGTGATGCAAAAATAATTTCATATATATAATTACTCGAGTGAACTTAAAGCGAGAATGACCATCTACAATCTAACTGAGGAGGCATATATTTGGTGGCAAGATATCAAGAGAGTAAAGAATATTAAGGAACATAAAATCACTTGGAAGACTTTTAAAATATATTTTAAGAAACAATATCTATCAAAACACTATTATGAAGGTAAAGCTAAATAATTTTATGAACTGAAATTGGGAAATTTAAACATGAAAGACTTTTGCAGCAAATTTTTAAGATTACTACACTATTTACTATTTATTGTGGATGGAAAACAAAATATACAATTCTTCTTGATTTGTTTACCTACCTCACATAAAGATAGGATTCAATTTAAAAATCCTAATACTTTAGAAGAAGCTATGTGCAAGGCTAAAATATGTTTTGAACAATATAAAACCAAAAACAAAAATGGTAAAAACTGGAAGGGAAGAAAGTTGAAATATTTGATCCATGAAGAAAAGAAGGAATGTTTTTCAATAAGAAAAATACAAAAGGGTTTCAAGGAAATAAGTACATGAATAAGAAGCCTTATAACTCATCTAAAAATAAAAACACAAAATCAACAACTTTTTATAACAAAGAAACGACCCAAAAGGAAGGAGTAAAATGTTGGGAGTGTGGAAAACCACATTATTTTAAGGATTTTCCTCACTGGACGAAAAATAAAAGAAATATACATACAGTTCGAGAAGAAACAATAGTTGGTGAAGAAGTAAGGAGCACCCCAAAGATTAGTGCAACCTTGGAGAAAAGAAAATCAGATCATAAAGCTTCTATGGTGGAAGTATAAGGTATGTTGAATAATCAACCAATTTCCAATTTTATTGATTGAGGCACTAGTCTAAGTTATGTTTCACCCAAGATAGTAGAAATTTGTAAACTAAGAAAATAAAAATTTGAAAAAGCCTGGCTAGTACAAATTGTTGTACGAGAACACAAAGGAAAGTTACAAATATTATTAAAGGTTGTGAAACTAGTATGAATGGATTTAAAACTCAAAATTATTTGAATGTTTTTCAAATAGGATCATATGATGTATTAATCGGCATGGACTAGTTAGAAAAATCAAGGTAATCCGAAATTATTATGACAAAACATTTACTTACGTAGATGACTATGGTAACATTATTGACATTAAAGGGATACCAAGAAATAATAGTATTAGGAAGATCTCAACCTTGCAGATGAAAATATCTGGTCACAAGGGATGAAAAGTATTTGTGGTTCATGTAATTGATAATGAAAAAAAAAAAAGTTAGGAAGGATATGGAAAATTTCCCCATATTGCAAGAAGTTTGAGACATATTCCAATAGATTAATGGATTATCAACTAAGAGAGAGATATATTTATCTATATACATACTACCCATAGAGATGCTAGCTTGAAAGGCTTCATATTGGATGAATATCTTAGAACATAATGAACTAAAGTATCAAATTCAAGAGTTAATAGATAAAAGGTGTTTCCGACCAACTGTATCTCCTTGGGCAACACTGGTACTATTTGTCAGAAAGAAAGATGGAACCTTACGATTATGTATAGACTATCGACAATTTAATAAAATTAAAATTAAAAATAGATATCCTTTACCCCACATCGATGATTTGTTCGATCAAGTATGTGGGGAGACGATCTTTTCAGAAATCAATTTGGAAACAGGATATCATCAAGTAATAATTAAAGACGAAGTTATATACAACACAACTTTTAGGACGATATATGGGAATTATGAGTTTGTGGTGGCACCCTTTGGGTTAACAAATGCCCCATATTCATTCATGTGTCTACTGAATAGTATGCTAAGTAAATACTTAGATAAATTTGCAATCGTCTTCATCGATGATATACTAATCTACTCAAATAATGAATAGGAGAATGAAGAACACTTAAGAATAGTTCTATAGATCTTGAGAGAGAAAAATGTGTATGTTATTTAAATTAGTAAATGTGATTTTTATAAGGATAAGATCCAATATTTAGGACATGTAGTTTCTAAAGAGGGGATATTTGTTGATCGTGAGAAAATAAAAACCATTATGAATTAGCCAATTCCAAAATATGTTTCATACATAAGATCGTTTATGGGTATAACAAGATATTACCGAACATTTATTCAAGGTTTATCCAAGATTTCTCATCCTATAACATCCCTACAAAAGAAAGGAACACAATTTATATGGTCTGACAAATGCCAAGAAATTTTTTAAAAACTTAAACATCTCCTAACAAAAACACCTATACTAAACATAGCATATCCATATAAGGACTTCGTTGTATGTACATATGCATGCATTGAAGGGGTATGAGGAGTATTAATGCAAGCTAATCATTTAATTTCTTATGAATCTAGGAATCTTAAGGAAAAAGAAATACATCATGTAACACATGACTTAGAATTAGCCATGATAATACACACACTAAATATGTGGCAACACTATTTGAGAGGAAGAAAATTCCTATTGATGTCTGAAAATATTTCCTAAAGGTGCGTATTTGACAAACAAAATCTCAATGCTCACCGAGCAAGGTGGTTAGCCTTTTTGAGTGAGTATGATTTTGAAATAAGACATATGAAAATAAGGTAGTTGACAACTTGAGAAGACATGCAAATATGATTTATATAATTACGAGAAGTAATTATGAAACTAATTCAGAGGAAAAAGTTAAGATTGCGACTGAAAAGGATACATAATATGAAAGTAATAAATCAAAATTGGCAGAAAATCAAGCTGAAATTGAAAAATGAGACTTTAGTCTTTCTAAAAATGGACTCTTGATGTATAGGTTGTACATCCTTGAAGTGGAATAAATTAAATTAATAATACCAAATGAATTACATTAAAATCCACCACCTGACTATCAAAAAATAATTACTATTCTAAGAAAGGAATTTTATTTGCCTAATATGAACGAATAAACTTCTAAATATTTATCTAAGTGGATAGAATGTCAACAAGTTAAAGTTGAACATCAACATCCAGACAAATTATTACAATCCTTACACATTCGTGAATGTAAATGGGGAATTATAAGTATTGACTTTATAACAGGTTTACCTAAAAGAAATAAACAAAATGATTTTATAATCGTTGTTGTTGATAAATTGAGAAAATCAACACACTTCATACTAGTTAAATCCACCTATCAATCCATTAACATAACATATATACTTATGAAGGAAATCTTCCAACTATATGGAATTCCTAAAATTGTAATCTCAAATAGAGATACAAAATTCACAGGAAACTTTTGGAAAGCCTCGTTTAAAGGATTAGACACACAATTAAACTTGGGCACTACTTACCATCGTTAGACGGATGGGCATACTAAAAGAGCTAATCAAATACTAGAAGATATGCTTAGAATTTATGTTATGAATAGACTCGAAAAAAATCGGAAGAATATGTATGTTTGCGTGAATTCGCATATAATAATCATTACCAAGTTTCAGCTAAAATTATTCCTTTTGAAATTCTTTATGGAAGAAAATGTAACACCCCTATTTCCTGGATTAATAATGTCAACAGATTAATGATAGGACCTAAAATGTTAAAGGAAATGGAACTAACTGTGAAATAAGTACAATAGAATTTGAAAGTAGCTTAGGACATGCAAAAGAGCTATGCAGAATCCAAAAGAACCCCAAGAGAGTTCAATATTGGATATTATGTGTATATAAGAGTAAGGACTAAAAAGAGTTCTTTAAGCCTAGGCATGCATACTAAATTAGTTTCTACATATTTTGGTCCATTTGAAGTGATTTCAAAAATAGGACCTGTAGCCTAGCAACTTGCATGTCCAACCATGGTAAAAGTACATGATGTATTCCATATTTCATTATTAAATTATATATATACATGATCCTACCCATGTTGTGGATTTGAATATGATACAGCTGGAACCCGAGGGCGAGTTCCGAGTAGAGTCATATTGTATTCTCGACATGAGGGAACTTACAGTCCATAATTGAGCCATCAAACATGTAAAGGTGTAGTTGAGGCACCTTAGTCGCAAAGAGGTTACTTGGGAAATGGAGAATCATAAGTGGAAAGCATATGCATTTCTTTTCTAGAATGATCTAGACCAAGATTAAATAACACCAAGGATGGTGTTAATTTCTAAGGGGGGGAAGATGTGATACCCCAAAGTTTCAAAATTTTAACTTATTGTTATTTTTTTTATTTGTTTATGAACACAATATGGATCCTTGTGATCTAACTCAAAAACTTGTTTTCTATTTATTGTCTCATTAATAAAAGAGGAAACACACATTAAGTGGGACTTTTAGAAGAGATAATCTATTGATCCGAAAGATGAATACCAAGTGACCATAGAAGGGGGCACAAGTGGTGAAGATTCGTTGAGTTGAATCAACTAAAGTGAGACAAATCTTAGTATTTTAGGGAATCCAAAGGAACATGTGTACAAATAAAATTTATAGGTGTTAAATGAGAAGGAGGCTTTTACATGTGTCAAAGACCTAATGAAATATTATAAAAGAAAGAAAACAAAAGAATGGGACACCATTATGAAGTAGATATGAAATCTCAGAAAAAATTACATGAAATAGATATCATCACATAAAGCTTGTAACTCTACAAACTACAAGTCACTTGATAGGTTCTTGGATCTGGATTTAGATCAAGGGTTACATAGTGGGCATTCGTGGTAGCTATGATCTATGGTTGGGAGGAACAACCCACTTGACGTGTGTTTTCCCTAAAAGAAATCTCAGTTACATATTTTTCTTCCATTCTATTATCGTTAGTTAAATTATTGATCAATTTGTAATTATGGATAATTTGTAAGTATGGTTTTGTAAGGAAATCAACCTTCTAGGTTTTGTATTATTATTATTTTTTTTAATTTTGAGAAGGAAACTAAGTAAGAGCATGCAAGAATGGAAAGTAAGGATCAGAACCATTGATGATAAAAAACTAAAGAAACAAGGAATTTTGTTAATAAAATACAAATATAGTCATAACCCAGTCGACTCTGTTAATTCAATGAGGGTGAAAACCCTTTGATAAAGAAATAATCATATACCCTAGTAAACAGTCAGTCATAGTTTAATTTTCAACAAAGTAGCATAACCTTCTTACCCAGTCAACTTTGATAGGACATTTTTAAGATGAATACACAACAAGGAAACATCATACATTTATTCTTTATTTAACAGATCCATAATGTGATTGAAAAACAACTAGTACAGGTAACCATCTAGATACATGAAAAAACTTTAGATAGGGGTATAAAATCCATTATCCACATATAGGGAATGTTATAGAAACCAAAATACCTCTCGAAGGAGGAATTCCCTCACATAGAATAAATATCCAAAACTTCTCAACAATGGATACAAATAGGGTAATTAGTATGGCACCTGTGTAAGTTAGATTAACATAATTTGTAAGACATTTTAAGTAATGAACACTTACAAGAGTTTCATACCAGGTAATAACTAAATAACCCTGCTAAAATGACCGAGTACACCTACACAACACACAACCATTACATAAAGGAATTTTTTTTTTTTAGAAAAAAGAATAATGGTAGGGTTAGGATATGAATTTTACCTGTAGTAGCTCGAAACCCCACAAGGAAAATATTGTAGTAGAATGATTCGACCATCCAGAACCAACATCTATTCCTGATGGGTACCCCCATTCATAGAAAGGGCCCATCATTAGCTCAAAGTATCAAAAAAGGTCTATATTACTAGAAGAATATATACATAAGAAAAATATAACTAGAATGCTCATATGCATAATGGGTTGCGACCATTACTAAAGCACTGTATAAGGATTCAAACCAAAAATCAGCGAAAATTTATGAAGAGAGATAATGACCATAACTGAGTTTATAAATAGAATAAACGAACCAAGCGAAATTGTAACGACCCTAATTAAATAAATGTTTAAAGATCATAAAGTAAAATTAATTAAGGAAAGCAATTATGGTTAACCAAGTAATAATTTATTTATAGATCACATTTAAAGACCTGAGAAATATAATTTAAAGGATCAATGAAAATGATATAAAATGGTTGCGTATGCAGGGCAAGAAGCCCAGAAATCCTGAGAAGATAAAACATTTATGGAGGGAGTATGGAGGGTGGTTGGCGAGTAAATGCATGAGGCGGTCGGGAGGAATAAGGGTGGAAAGAGGGGGATGTGCGCACCATTGCGAGGGGGATGGATGCAACGGACTGTTTTGGGCTGTGAGCAACGATTTTGGGGCACTTTGGTATTGTGTGGATTGTGGCATCTTGATCAATTGAGCCACTGCGTTGCTAGAGGTTTTGGGCATGGGGGGCCAGGATATCCGTAGATATCCTGGAGCTAGGTCGTTCTCCTAGTTGGCAGGGTGGACAGTAGTTTTGGGCAGCTATTTTCTTGTTTGTGGCAGGATTGACCGGAGGAGCAGTGAGCAGGAAGGCAGCAGCAAGGCACAGTGGCAACAATAATTAGCATCAGAACCAGGTACCTGTTAAATTATGCATTCATTTCATTCTGCTATGAAACCGTTAATCTGGATAAATCTAAATTACTGATGTTGCTGTAATGAAAATCAATAGTATGCTATGAAGTTAATGTTTTCAGTTATTCAATAAATTGTTTATGGAAATAAATACTGTTTAGGAATATTAGGATGTTACATATGGTATCAGAGCGTCTTGGTTCGAAATCTGGAACCTAAGGGCCAAAACCCGGAGTGTTAACTCCAGCCATGCTTAAACCATAAACAAAATACGTTTAGTTTGATCTGTTATGACTGCTGCAGTAAAGGAAAATACACTCAGGATAGTACCCCTACACTATCCAAGAAAATGGTCTCACGTATATCGTAAGCAACAGTTTTAGGTAGAACCCTGTAACTAGATCATATATGGTCACTACATTCGTAGTCTGAACATTCGAAGGAATGCCTAAAAAAATAGTGGCAACAAACTGGATAAAGGGAGGGATCACCTTCCACAACTTGACTATCCTTAAAATAGCCTGAACGAAGCTATTAAGCATGAAAAAAATAGAAATGATGAATTAATTTTATTTTGAGCAGTACTTATCGATGAAATGTCGGGGGAAAGCTTCTATTGAAGGCTTGAAACTGGGAAGATTTAATAAATGCACGAATTATTGCTATATAAAATACAAAAGGGCATTTGCAAGGCCTTGAAAGGGCCTATTTTATCTCAAACTTACCCCAAATGAGGAACTGTTAATGCGCAACAGAAAAAGAGATAAAACTTGTATTGTGCAGTAAGTGCATAAATTACCTGCCTGTATTAGCCTCGGCGAAATCTTAAATAACGTAAACTCTCTTGAACAGTAGACCAATGCAATTTTGACCATGCCAAAGAGAGCAAATTTCACACCGCGTAGAGTTTTCATGCAAACTAATCATTATCCCCAAGGAAGAACGAATCTGAGTCGTCAGATCTCAGGCAGACACCCGACATCCGTCAGATCTCGGGAAAGGTGCGAGGAAGTTAACCCTTCAACGCAAGCAAAGTCCAGGAGCCATAGGGGATTCGGACTTCGACGTTTGTAGAGGTAAGAGTTCCATACTATTTGAAATCGCGATACGCGATTTCCTGATTTAATCGGATCCGTTCAATTGGAGGGACACGTGTCGCATGACCACCGTGATCGGAGTTTTGGTCATCAGGGTACAGGATAGTGAAGGTTCCTAGCCTTGTAAAGTATCGAACCCCGAGAGTTGGTCTGAACCGTCCATCAATTGGGACGCGTGTCAGCACCCTGGGGGGAGTCGGGAAATCGGGGTTTCCGAAGACAGGAGACTCATGTACGTTGAATTCGCGATACGCGATTTCCCAAAGCGATCTAGACCGTCCATTCGGGAAGACGTGTGGCAGAGATCGCGTGAGAATCGGGATATTGGCCATCAGGAAATCGGATTTCTCGAGGTCATGAGAACTGGGACCTCGAAGGTCTCGAAAGCCCGATGAGATCTGGACCATCCATTGTGCAGGATGCGTGTCTGGAGATCCTGCAAAGTCAGGGATTGGGAGATCGGGGTTCTCAAAGACTAGGTGGCAGCATGGACCCCGGATGTTAGTGGAAGACAGGTGGCGCCATATCGGGAATCGGTATATCGGTACTCGGAGGTTTGTGGGAGGAGAGAACCGTGACAACGGAAATCGCGAAATCCCGAAGTGCGATTTCCCGATGGGTGCAAGGACAGCGGGGCCCACGAAAGGGTCAACGGTGGACACGTGGCCGGTTACGCGTTGGAGTTGGGTTAAACACTTAAACCCCGTCGAAAGTCATTAATTAATTAATTAAATATGATAATCAAGTCTTAATCACATCGCACATCGGGGAATCGGTAATCGGGAGTCTGTGGGGACAAAGGTTCGTGACCACGGAAGTCGCGAAATCCCGAAATGCGACGGGTCCCACAACCTTACCGTTAAGCAAGGACAGGTGTCGGAAGGTCCGACCTTGCCGGAAATGAATGACAGGTGGCATCGGAGATCGGGGATCGGGAATCTTAGGGACATGCGTCCGTTGACGTCGCAAACGCCGAAACCCCGAATCCCGATGGGGCGATGCAAGGTCACGGGGACAGGTCATATGGACCAAGCTCATAGCAAGGGGGCTATCTCGAAGAGCTGGAGCTCATCGCGTATCGGGAATTGGAGAGGTAAGGAACTCGCAATTGCGGAAAGTCCGAAATCCCGAAACTCCAATGCGCAATAGGGCAGGGGTCACATGGAGCGACGGTCATGTGAGATAGGTGTCTAGCTCGGAGGGATAGCACATAAGGTACCGGATCGAGAACCGGCATCGGGAGTTCGACGGAGCCAGGATTCTCGACGTGGGAACTACGAAACCCCGAAGCCCGATAAACTGGGTTCCTAAAGGAAATCTGGGCGCGGTCCCAAGGCAGAAGCCATGAAGAACGGGGAACGACTAGTATGATGGATATTCGACAGTGAATTCTAGAGGAAATTCCAAAGAGCCGCTTAGGCTCAATTGATGAAATTGAACGATCCTGTATGCCTATAAAGCCAGCTACGTTTACCCGAAAAACAACATACATGCACAGGAGAACAAATTGTAAAGATAAACGAAATAAATTAAGGGAAAAATACCAAATCTGTACCGAGCTGGAATTACAAGCAAATCTTTTGTTCAAAGGAAGAAATCACCATTCATTACTACAGCGAAGGAAAGTTTGTGCAAAAAAAAAAACACCACGTTCATCATGCAGGAACTGAAACTGTGCACAATTGGTGGATTGAATCGTAACCCTTACCATAGTTGAGGGCGAGCTCCGCAACGCGTACAGACCGGAGAATTTCAGGGAAACTGGACTCCAGGTCCTGGATCTTGTCAGTGG
>ML780845.1:1183439-1201883 GCA_009831015.1 Picea engelmannii
ATACGCATAAAAATGAAGCAAGTAAACAAAAGCATAACATCAATAACACAAAAGTGTCAAACACATCCATGGTGATTGAATCCGACTCTTCCTATTAATTCAACAACTGTACATAGAGTTTCTTCACAGGCTCTCTCTTGGCTCTGCTCTCTCTTTTTTTTCCTTGAATGAATGAGGATCTGAATCAATAATACAAAGATACACGGGAGGGTGTCTATACTCCGTTTTCCCTCTCTAAAGCTAAAACTGTCTAATCTACAGTTAATTTCTATCTAACAACATTAATTTACATAAATGCTTTCCTATCTACTAATACAATACAACCGCGCTTGGATTTGAATGCCTCATCCAAACGACGGCGCAACAATCTCCAAAGCATTTCAAAAATGTGCGCGCTAGCACTGTCCAGCTGTATGATTTTACTCCGTGCGCGCTGGCTCGCTTGGTGACGTGTGGATGCTCCTGCATCAGTTGACAGTTTATTAAACTCTACTGGACTTAGGCAAAGTCTAACTACAGGTGTTGAATGGGATAAAAGTAGCTAGAGGATGATACTTACAAAACGTAAGTTTTTGAGAAGACCCAATATTTATCTTGTAAGTACATTAAATATGATAAGAGGTTCTTGACACTCGAGATTTAATCTCTGACTGACCATTAATAGAGGTGGATGAAGAACAAGAGCCAACCATATACCCTCATCCAACCCAAACATTCCAAGTCGCTCATATCACATGGCGTACTTTTGGTTGTACCCACAACATTAAATATGTGCAGGGTTCATGATTTAGGGTAGCATTAGTTGTTCATTTTAACTTTGTAGAAGATTGTCCTGAAGTTGGGTTCTATGTTTTCCCTTTTCTTTCATGACTTCATTCTGCATGGGGAGTATGGTGGCTTGGAGCGCCTCCCAGGACTATTCTTCCTATTGACAAGTGACCATTTCTATTGCTGTAAATTTTACTGAGATGATTTGAAAGATTTTCCCAGATTATTGTTCTTTGTACTCTCTTCCAATGAATTCACTTTGGTAGCATCTTGTTCATAGGTCGTTACTTAGTCACCTCCTACACTTGTTGTTTCATTCATTGATTTTCTCTCTGTCATATCATACATTGTGCTTCCACATAACTATGGCTCAGAAGTTTATTAGGTTAGGGATTCATAAGTGCTTATATGTTATGATTATTTCATAACAGAGGAATCACTCTGGAAAGATGAGAATGTCGTTTCCTATTCTGGTTGGGTTTCTAGTAAGGATTTCTTTTTATTTTCAAGTTCTATGTTTTCCAAACTATTCGATGAGCTCTTAAGACTGTAAATTTCTTGTTTGAGAGTCTCCCAAAAAAATAATAGTCAGCCTAACCCTTAAAACAAAGGATTATACCGTAACTGTATACTAAATATGATTGGGTTCATTTTCTTCGTGTCCTCTTACTTATAATCCGAACGCATTACAAAGGGCATGCACATCTGGTGTTTCGGCACAGTATTGACATTGCATTCTCTTTCCTTAACTAAACTTATTCATAGGGTGCTAGGTAGATTATTCGTATTATCTATTGGCCCGAGGTATCCAATCTTTACACTTTTATAAATAAACATTGGGTTTATGATTACCATGCAACTTATGTATGTGATCAACATTCATGTAATTGTTTTGTATAATTTTTTTCTTTGGTTATTTACTAGTTATTATCATTAATGGTGGGCCCCTTTGATTTGTGAGGGTACCCATTAGGGAGGTTTTGGCTCCTCCTCCCCTTTCAGTTTGGACGGTATGTGGTTTTTCGCAACAGTGAAGGATGTCGAATCCCTCCAACTAATGTTAAGTGTTACTTCGGCTATTCCTTCCTATTATTATTTAATCCTCTTATTTTTTTTTGAATGCGTTATATTGGTTTTGTCACAATATGTGTAACGGTTTTTTTCCAGGTGAAGACATGGAGAACAAACTTTGTCATCTGCGTAAGAGGTATTCGGGTTCTGTTTTTCCCTTCTCAAGAAGCTTAGGAGACTTAGGGTAGAAAGAAAGAGTTAACTCTCTGTGGTAGAGATTGTTCGCTTTTACACTGGTGTTACCTCTGTTATTTATTTTCACAGGCCAATAAGAGGGTTGACCTTAAAACTATAGGATTGGCTGAAAGGATAGAGTTAGAATTTGTTTTACTATGTCCTAACTTGACATTATTAGAATGGAAATACAATTCACAATTTTTTCTTGACATACTGGAATTAAATGATATTGTGAATCATATGTTATTTGTCCTTTTCATTCCTGTAGATTTACTTTCAATCTTTATCATCGTAGGTCCTCAGAAACGTAAGAGTACTAGGTGTATAATTTTTTGTGTTTACAGTTATAACATTTCAACCTGAACATGAAATAGTTAGACAGACTGCTTATTTCATTCTGAGTTGTATTCAAGCTTGCTCAAAATTTACCTTACTTCTCTGCATACAAATTGTCTGAATCTATATTGTTTACGATCACAGTTGGTATTGAATGGATTTATGCATTAGTTATTTAGACAGGTCTGGGTCGATCAGTATATAAAGTAGATTGAGAGTTTACGACTCTGTCAATTATATCTGGAATATTTTTCTTTATAGATATGTAATCATATATATATATATTGGCCATTCTTTGATTGTACAGTGGGGGTGTTATATAAATGTTAGGTCTTTTCGTCTACAATTCTTAAAATGTGTGAAACACTTTATAATGGTACAATGTCTTTCTATGCAATCTATGGTAGCACTTGTCAAAAGAAAATGCATAGTATATTCAAACTATTTTTCCATATAGTTCATACTATTTCGTAAATCCCTTATTATTGTAGTTTTTTGTTCCACTTTGGGCCCTTTAGTCTATACATTTTGAGAGAAAAATTGGAATGCTCTAACATCATAAAATCTTATGACAGGTAGAAATTCTTAGAAATTCATTTTTTTATCTGCTTGATTAATTTATTACACTTTACATACAATAACTCTGTTCTTGTTAAGTATAATACACAGTGGATTGTAATGTTATTTTTTATTTCCATTCCATTCCTACCACCAATGAAGATCCTCAATCATTTTATTAGTCTATTCATTATAGTAATAATGTTATTCCTATAACAGATAATCATGCTAAGATCCTAGAGTTTATCATATTACAACAGTGGTATAATCTACAACAGGGATTCTTCCTAATCTTTAACTAGGTGTAACTTTTAGTTAAAATACCGAATAACAACAATAGCAATCTTTTTGTAATTAAATTGATAGATATGGTTCATTCAGGCTTTGTTAAATCCTTTCTGTCAGTTTTAAACTTAACAATATTCTCACAATTGTCATCCATAGAAATACTTCAATTCAGAATTAACATATAGATTACATCAGTATAAATTATCATTCAAATAGAGAAGGAGTAGGTCAACATATCTGAACTAGTTGGCAGGATGACAAAGGGAACAACCACGTTCCTCCCAATCATAGAACACGATAGCCAAATCACTTGTCATGTTCACCCCCTAGCCTGACCATGAATCCATGAGAGCTAACTCAAAAATCCTCCTCAACAATGCCAATCAACTTCATAAATCTTTTCCTTGCCTCACACTCAACAAGTAGTGTTCATCATATCAATCAATCTGTAATACATTTCCCCTAGCATACTAGGCAGTGTCCTGCCTCCTCACATATTCTATATATGAAAACCAAAAATGCCTAGGTCTTTTTCCCTCTTGGCAATTTTTGTAGATTTCAAAATCCCTGATTTTCACGGCCTACCAATGGCCAAATTCCTGATTTTCCACTTGTAACAATTAGCCCTGAGGTTGTTTGAACATGTTCCCCACTCATGGAGTCATGGTCAGTTGATTTTAACATTTTTGTTCCATTTGTCCTCCTACAATAATTATAAAATATTTTGTTTTCACACAAGTGTCATAGTCAAATAGTTAGTTGGGTCAAATCAGATCTATGCCCAACAGTCATAATCATTAATTACAATTTACCAAAATCAAAATTCAGAATTTCCATAAATGGTAAAATTTTTCCAATTTTGAATTTACCAAAAACGGAATAATTTTCCAACAAATTTCAAATTCAAAAATAATTTATTTTGGGGGATGTCACATCCTTTCCCCCTTCAATAAAACACATTCCTCAATGTTCATTCCTTTCTTGGAACAAGATTGGATGATATTTCTGCAAATCTCCCTCCAACTCCGAAGTGGCCTCCTCTGGACTAAAGTGCTTCCATTGCACCGTTACCTGATCGACGACTCTGTTCTGAAGTGTTATTTCTCTCTTGTCCAGAATGCATAGTGGTTCCTCCTGGAACTCACCTTCTTCTTCCACCTACACCAAGTTCCAATTGATCATGTGAGTAGAGTCATGAACATACTTTTTCAACAAAGAAACATGAAATACATTATGAATTTTTAGATTAGATGGAAGTGCAAGTTGGTATGCTATGGGTCCAATTTGAGCTAGTATCTCAAAGGGCCAACAAAACCTAGGTGCGAACTTGGCACAATTTCCTAGCTTTAGTGAACTCTTTCGGGCTCTGAATTTTAAGTAAACATGATCTCCAACTTGAAACTCCAAGTGTCATCTTTTCTGGTCTGCATAACTTTTTTGTATGTCCTGTGCCTCTTTTAAGTTATGTTGTACCTTTCTTACAATACTTTCCATTGCTTGGAGCATCTCTGGTCCAACCATAAGTCTGTCAACCGGGTCGTCCCATCTAATTGGTGTCATACACTTTCTGTAGTACAGTACCTCCAAGGGGCTCAATTTATCTGAAGTTTGGTACCTATTGTTATATGAAAATTCTACCAAGTGTGGGTAGTCTTCCCACTTGATTGGTTTTGTGCGAAGCATATGTTCTATGATTTGGTTTGTTCATTCGGTGTGTCCATCCATATGTGGATGATAACTCATGTTGAAATTGAAACTAGTATTTATCCTTCCAAACAATTCATTCCAAAAAGCATAGGTAAATTTTACGTCTCTATCTGAAATTACCATTTTAGGAATACCATGCAGCCTAAAAATTTCTTTCATGAATATTTCAGCAATGTTAATAGCTTTAAAAGTAGACTTTATAGGAATAAAGTGTGCATACTTACTAAGTTTTTTTATTACTACCATAATAGAATCATTATGTTTATGAGTTTTTTGCAAACCTGTAATAAAATATAGTGATATAGTCTCCCATTTCCATTCCAGCACCGGTAAGGGTTGTAATAGATCGGCTCGGGGATGTTGTTCATCCTTTACCTACTGACAATATTGGCACCTAACCAGGTATTCTTTTGTTTCACCCTTCATACTAGGCCAATAAAATAATTTCCTAAGTGTTGTTATCATTTTTTGGTATTCTGGATGACCAGAATACGGTTTCTTATTCACTTCATCCAAAGCTATTATCTTTCACTCTGTCAAATATGGTATGTAAAGTCTATTTTTAAATCGTAATAGTCCATTTTTATCGATACTTAGATCTGGTTTGTTTGAGTTTGTTGTAGTGTTTTATAATTATGCCACTATCTTAGTGTAATTTTCGTTGTTAATACTTGTCATCCTTATTCTCTGTTCTAGATCACTTTCTGCCCTGCTGACATTTATCTCAATTAACCCATGGACTCTTCTTCTTAAATTATATTCTACCTTATTTTTCTTACCATTGATATGTCTTACCTCAAAGTTGAATTTGCTCAAGAAGCCTAGCCACCTTGATTGCCTTGCATTAAGATCTGACTTGCTAAACATATATCTCACACCGCTACTATCCATCAATAATAGAAACTTTTTGCCCATTAAGTAGTGTCTCCACATTTTTAAGTCGTGTATTACTGCTGCCAATTCTAAGTCATGAGTGCGTAGTTTTTCTCATGTTCCTTCAATTTCCAATATTCATAAAAAATAACGTGTCCTTCTTGAGTTAGGATACCACCTAGTCCTTCTTTACTCACATCAACACAAATGGTGAATTCTTTATCTGGTTCTGCTACCTTTAAAATGGGTGTGGTTGTTAATAATTCCTTCAACTTATTAGAACTGTTTTGACACTTCTGTGACTAGTTAAACTTGGTCCCTTTATTTTGTAATGATTTGATAGGGTAGGCTATTTTGGAAAAACCCTCTATAAATATACGATAATATCTAGTGATTCCCACAAATGACCAGACATCCGCTACATCCTTAGGTACCGGCCATTCCATGATGGCTTTTATTTTCTTAGGGTCGCCTGCAATTCCTTTTGTAGAAATTAAATGTCCTGGGTATTGTATTTTCTTTTGATAAAAATCACACTTATTGAATTTAGCGTACAATTTGTGCTTCCCCAAAGTTTGCAGAACCATTCTTAAGTGTTCTTCGTGTTCTTATTCTGTTTTAGAATAGACCAGAATATCACCAATCAATACCAATATGAACTTTTCCAAGTATAGAATGAAAATAATGTTCATTAGACACATAAATGTGGTTGGTGTATTAGTGAGTCCGAAAGGTATAACTACGAATTTGTGATGTCCATATCTTGTTCAAAAAGATGTTTTTCTTATGTCCTCATATTTTATCCTAACTTCGTGATAACCGGATAGTAAATCCAACTTCGAAAAGATCTTGTCCCCACCTACTTGATCGAACATATCATTTATCCTAGGTAAGGGTTACTTGTTCTTAATAGTCATTTTGTTCAATTATCTATAATCGATACAGAGTCTTAGAGTACCGTATCTCTTTTTCACAAAGAGGATTGGTGCTCCCCATGGTGAAGCACTCGGTCTAATATACTCTTTGTCCAATAATTCTTTTTTTTTTTTTTTAATTCTTTCAATTTTGGTAAACTCATTTGGTATGGTGCTTTAGAGATAGGGGATTAACCAGGTAGCAAGTCTATGGAAAAGTCTATTTCCCTTCTAGGGGGTAGTTCAAGTATTTCATCAACAAAGACGTCTTTGAAATCAAGTAGAACAACAAAGTCTTCCAAGATGGGTTTAGATTCTTTTTCTAACAGGTTTGTTACTTGGATTGAATAAACTTGACAACCCTTTCTCATGCATTTCTTGAATTGCATTACTGTGACTTGTCTAACTGATATTGCTTTTTGTATACCTTGTGTTGTTCTAGTGATGTCATTTTCATCTTTATACTTAAGTGACTTTGCATAACAATCAAGCATTGCTTTATGCCTTTCTAACTAATCCATTCTGATAATTACATCATAGGACCCTAGTGGTAGTATGTTCAGATTTGTCTTTATGTTTTGACCACCTAAACTAAACTCATAATCAAAAATAAAATTAACCACTTTCCTTTTAGTTCTTGTTTCTAGTTGTACCATCCATGATTTTGTGTGTTTCATTTTCTTAAGTTTATTTGACTCTACCACACCAGGAGTGATATAACTTAACGTAGCTCCAAGATCAATTAAAATAGAAATTCAAGTGTTATTGATTTTACCTTTGATTTCCACCACAGAGGATTGGTGTTCAGCTTTCCAACCATCCACGACTGCATTTATCTAACGCAGGCTTCTGCCCACATCACCCATCGTCGAGGCTTCCTTCAAGTTGTGAAAAACAGTTTTGTTTGTTGAATTTAAACATGGACGGTTCCTCTTTAGATGAGGTTCTCCACATTCCCATCACTTTAATGGTTCACAGGGGTTGTCCCCAAACTTCTTCGTTCCCAAGTTCACTGGTTTACCATTGCCTTGTGTATTTGGATTATTGGAATGAAATTTTTTTCTTAGAAATCTTTTTGTTGTATTTCGATAAGGGGTTGGTTGATATCCCTTCTTCCACTGGTTCATTCGGTCTTGTTTCCTATCCTTCCAAGCTTTGGGAAACTCTTTCTATTGTTTGTATTGGTCATATCACATCCATGCCTTCCTGAATACTTCACTCAAGGACTTGGGGTCGTCAAACTCAATTCTTTCCCTGTAAGACTGTGGTAAACAACTTAGGAACCACTGGATTTTTACCTTGTCCTCCCGGATATAAGGTAAAAACCTTAGTAATTCCAGGAATTTATTTATAAGATCCTTCATCGTCATCTGACCAAGTTGTAGCTCATAAAATTATTTGGTTTCCCTTTCATAGTAGCTGTCACATAGGTATTGTTTCTTGAAATATTTCTTAAAGTCTGACGATTCCATCTGTTTCTCCTTTAGGCCCTTGGCCAATTTCATATCTTGCCACCAAATGCTGGCTTTTCCTTTCATATTGTAAATGGCCATCCTCACCTTCATAGTGCTGGAATAGTTATATATCTGGAAATATTTTTTGATGTCTAATGACCATGCTTTAGCTTCCTCACCTGTCCTAGATTCCCCATCAAATGTAGCGATTTTTATCTTCTTAAATTCTCCCTCAAGATGATCTACCTGTTTCCTTATTCTTTTTGGTTTTTCTTTATCTTAAGCTGAAGGGGTACCTTCAGATGAGTTGTCCTCTTTTTTTGCTTCAGGACCAGAATTCTTGGAGGACCTTTTACTAATCTCTTCTTCATGGTTATCGTCCTTTGGGGATTTATTTGCTACTATACTTTGTAGAAATACTTCATTTATTTATTTCTACTACTGCTGTTCTTTCTTCAGTTTCTCATTGTCTTCTTTAAAAATCTGCAGTTCAGCCATGAGATTCCTCATCATTTAAAAAAATTCAGTAGGTGAGCTTCCATCACTATTCTGTCTTGGTTCTTCAGGATGCCTTGTTCAAGATTCCCATCAAGTCTGATTTCCGTGTCATCCTGGGATGCCATGATTAACAAGAAACAAAAAAGGGTTTTATGTTTGTAACAATAAAAGTTTATTAGTTTTACAAAACCAGAAATATGTACTAATTAAGTAATGTGGCCCTGTTCAAGGTCCACGTGTTGTAACCTTTGATCTGATACTATATGTAATATACCTCAATTTTGTCATAAAGAAAAATAAAAAATTAAGGGACATTAAGCTCTACATCCATAAACAAACTTATGATACTAGAAATACCCATTTATTCTTATTGTTAAACTCTGATACCTAGTACTCAATTTCCCTTTTCTAAAATGATAGACCCATCACCTATCATTTTTTTCCTTTCACTCTTTGTTAAAGTCATGCTAGTTTTTTTTTTGTGGTTAAGTTTATAATTGCTAAAACAATGGCCTAAGACTTAGGACCCTAGCCTCTTATTTAAACATACTGCCATATTCACGGGCAAGCCTAAACTCCAAGTCCAAGAATAAAACTTTGAATACAAGGTAAAGGGAGTCAAATTTATTTGTCTTAGTGTTATGTTTAGCTGTTAGGCCTTTCCAAATATGACCAAGGCATTTGATGGATTCTTGAGTAACTCTTTGTTGATTGTCAATCTTTCCTTCTCACACAGCCTAATGATCTTTCCCCTAATGATCTTTCCAACTTCAGAACAAAACTCTAATTTGACAGTTGATTAAACTCTACCTAACTTAGGCGAAGTCTAACTACAGGTGTTGAATGGGATAAAAGTAGCTAGAGGTTGATACTTCCAAAATGTATGTTTTGAAGAAGACACAATATTTATCTTGTAAGTACATTAAATATGACAGGAGTTTCTTGACAGTCGAGATTTAGTCTTTAAATGGCCATTAATGGAGGTGGGTGAGGAACGAGAGCCAACCCTATACCCTCATCCAACCCAAACATGCCAAGTCGCTCATATCACATGACGTACTTTTGTTTGTACCCACAACATTTAATAAGCGCGGGGTTCCTCATTTAGGGTAGAAGTAGTTGCTCATTGTCACTTTGTACAAGACTGTCCTAAAGTTGGGTTCTTCATTTTCCCTTTGTTTTCTTGACTTCATTCTGTGTGGGAAGTATGTTTTCTAGGAGCTCCTCCCAAGACTGTTCCTCCTATTCGTAAGTGACTATTTCTATTGCTGTCAATTTTATTCAGACACTCTGCAAGATTTTTTTGGCTTAGTGTTTTTTGTACTATCTTCCAACGAATTCATGTAGGTAGCGTCTTGTTTTTAGGTCATTACTTAGTCACCTCCTACACTCATTGTTTCATTCATTGATTTTCTCTCTGTCCTATCAGACACTGTGCTTCCCTGGAACTATGGCTCAAATGTTTATTAGGTTAGGGATTCATAAGTTCCTATATGCTATGCTTATTTCATGACACAGGAATCACTCTAGGAATATGGGAATGTTGTTTCCTATCCTGGTTGGGTGTCTGGTAAGGATTTCTTTTTATTTTCGGGTTCTCTATTTTCCAAACTATTTTATGAGTTCTTAAGACTGTTATTTTCTTTTTTAAGAGTCTCCTGGGAAAATAATAGTTGGCCTAACCCTTTAAAACAAAGGCTTATACCCTAACTATATATTAAATATGATTGGGTTCATTTTTTTTGTGTCCACTTACTTATAATCTAGATGCATTACAAAGGGCATCTTCGTCTGGTGTTTTGGCACAATATTGACCCTGCATTCTCTTTCCTTAACTAAACTTATTCATAGGGTGCTAGATAGATTATCGGTATTTTTTATTGGCCTGAGGCATCCAATATTTACACGTTTAGAAATAAACATTGGGTTTATGCTTACCATGCGGCTTATGTATGTGATCATCATTCGTGTAATTGTTCTCTGTAATTTTTTCTTTGGTTATTTACTGGTTCTTATCGCTAATGGTGGGCCCCTTTGATTTCCGAGGGTACCCATTAGGGAGGTTTGGGCTCCTCATCCCCTTTCGTTCTGGACAGTACGTGGTTTGTCACGACAGTGAAGGATGTTGAATCCCTCCAACTAAAGTTAAGTGTTACTTTGGCTATTCCTTCCTATTATTGTTTAATCCTCTTATTTCTGTTGAAAAAGTTATAATGGTTTTGTCACAATATGTGTAGGGGTTTTCAGCCACCCAAAGACATGGAGAACAACCTCTGTCATTCTCTTAAGAGGTATTCAAGTTCCATCATGTTCTTCTGAAGAAGCTTAGGTAACTGAGGGTAGAAAGAAAGAGTTAACTCTCTGTGCTAGAGATTGTTCATTTTTACACTAATGTTACCTTTGTTATTTATTTTCAAAGGCCCATAAGAGGGTCAACTTTAAAACTATAGGATTGGCCAAAAGGATCGAGTCAGAATTTTTTATACTATGTCCTAACTCGACATTATTGGAATGGAAATATGATTTACGATTTTTTCTTGACATACTAGAATTAAATGATATTGTGAATCATATGTTATTTGTACTTTTCATTTCTATAGCTTTACTTTCAATGTTTATCATCGTAGGTCCTCATAAAAGTAAGAGTATTGGGTGTATAAATTTTTGTGTTTACAGTTATAACATTTCAACCTAAACTTGAAATAGTTAGACATACTACTTATTTCATTTTGATCTGTATTCAAGGTTTCTCTTAATTTACATTACTTATGTTCATACAAATTGTTTGAAGCTATATTGTTTATGTTCACAGTTGGTATTGATTGGATCTACGCATTAGGTATTTAGACAGTTCTAGGTCTATTAGTATATAAAGTAGATTGAGAGTTTATGACTCTGTCAATTATATCTGGAGTATTTTTCTTTATACATATGTAATCATATATATATATATATATATATATATATATATATATATATATATATATACTGGCAATTATTTCATTGTACAGTGGGGGTTCTATATAACTGTTAGGTTTTTTTGTCTACAATTCTTAAAATGTGTGCAACCCTTTATAATGGTACAATGCCTTTCTATGCAATCTATGGTAGCACTTGTCAAAAGAAAAATGTATAGTATATTCAAATTGTTTTTCCATATAGTTGATATTATTTCGTAAATCCCTTATTATCATAGTTTTTTGTTCAACTTTGGGCCCTTTAGTCTATATAGTTTGAGAGAAAAACTTGAATGCTCTAACATCATAAAATCTTATGACAGGTAGAAATTCTTAGAAATTCATTTTTTTATCTGCTTGACTAATTTATTACACTTTACATACAATAACTCTGTTCTTGTTGCGTATAATACACAATGGATTATAATGATATTTTTTATTTCCATTCCATTCCTACCACTGATGAAGCTCCGCAATCATTTTATCAATCCATTCATTATAGTAATAGTGTTGTTCCTATAACAAATAATCATGCTAAGATCCTACAATTTATTATATTATAGCAGAATAGAGATTCTTCCTAATCTTTAACTAGGTGTAACATTTAGTTAAAATACCGAATAACAACAATGTCAATCGTTTTGTAATTAAATCAACAAACATGGTTTGTTCATGCTTCATTAAATCCATTATGTTAGTTTTAAACTTAACAATAGTCAAACAATTTTCATCCATAGAAATACTTCGATGCATAATTATTATATATATTACATCAATATAAATAATCACTCAAACGGAGAAGGAGTAGGTCAACATATATGAACCTGTTCATGGGATGACAAAGGGAACAACCATGTTCCTCCCAACAGTAAAACAGGGCAGCCAAATTACTTGTCTTGTTCACCCCCTAGCCTAACCATGAATCCATGAGGGCTAACTCAGAACTCCTCCTCAACAATGTCAATCAACTTCATAAATCTTTTCCTCGCCTCACACTCAATAAGTAGTGTTCATAACAACAAGAAATCTGTAATATTTCCCCCCCAGCATACTAGGCAGCGTCCTGCCTCCTCACATATGCTATATATCAAAACCAAAAATGTCTAGGTCTTTTTCCCTTTTAGGAATTTTCACATATTTCCAAATCCCTGATTTTCAGGGGCTGCCAATGGCCAAATTCCTAATTTTCCACTTGTAACAATCATCCCTGAGGTAGTTCCAACATGTTCCCCACTCATGGAGTCATGGTCAACTGATTTTAACATGGTTGTTCCAGTTGTCCTCCTGTAATAATTATAAAATATGTTTCTTTCATACAAGTGTCATAATCAAATAATTAGTTGGGTCAAATCATATCTTTGCCCGATATTCATAATCATTAATTACAATTTACCAAATTCAAAATTTGAAATTTCCATAAATTGCAAAAATTTTCCAATTTCAAATTTACAAAAAACAGAATAATTTTCCTAACAAATTTCAAATTCAAAAACAAATTATTTTTGGGGATGTCACACTAAACTTATAACACCAAAAATACTATCAATAGTGTGCTTGAACAACTATTGAACTGGACAAGTGTTCATCGAGGACATAATGGTCATCTATAGCAACTACTTGGACAAGACAAACAAAACTAGATCCATTGTGTGTGATGACATGATAGAAGATGAAGCCCTGATGAGAGTCACGCTGAGTATTCCTACACAACTTGTCTAGAAACATGCAGAAAATATATTTCCAGGTAATGGGATATCCATTACAAAATTTTAATATATTTTCCAAAATAATATATGACCATGGTGATTGTGATCAGATTATACCGCTCAATGAAACAATTATTATGGAAACAATTCTCGTGATTTGTTTTGAATATCGTCTAATAATTGAAATAACAATCATTTAACTTGCATAGAGAAATGACACTTACCCAATCAAAACCATTGGTGCAACTGCCACACTGACGAGAAATCTTGGGTCGCAACACATTCTCCATATAAAATATGGAGAGTTCGACAACGACAAGGCAATGGTACCGTTCTCCATATCCAGTTTTGTCCTTTAATTTCACATGTCCATGTATCTCGATTATGTTACAAAAATATTGTACTATGCCATGTTGCAGCTGCAATTGTCCGACACCTATTCAATTTTTTTTCCTGGATGGAACAACAATTGTATACAGGGAAATTTCCACTTATGCTCTTCAAAAATATAACACCGAAAAGAGATGTTAAAGAAATGATCTTTCACACAACCCAGGAAACATTTGTAACATAATTGTGAACATACATAGTACATGATCTGAAGAAACTAGCTAGCTCGACAACTGTTGTGCTTATACAAGTACAATTCCATCCTCACTTTGCACATGCAAGTTGCCTTCACTAATTTTCTACATCTTTTTTTGTTGTTGTGCAATTGTATATTATATTTTTCAATATATTAACTACTATGCTCACATGCCAAGGTTGAGGGTGTTTTGGTTGCAGTGAATGCATACTCGACCCCCTTCAAGCCTGTATGTGCCAAATGAAACTCTCCTTCTTTTGCCTCTTCTTTCATAAATGATGGTACAATTGATTATCTACAATGTAGTAAAAAAATACCTTACATATATAGACATTTACTCAATGCTACCATCCGATGCTGTCATATGAATTGTGGGAAACACAATCATACATTTTACAATTAGACAGCCTCTTTTACAAGATGTACATCTTGGGTTAGAAGAATTTCCATATGAAGTATACCTACAGAAAAAGGAATACAATCTCTATATGCTGCACAACTTTTGGGTCCGTAGCAAATTTACCTTAAATGAGGACAATGCAATACTGCATATCGGCTGTAAAAAAATCAATTCATATCAAGCATTGGGAGGAAACAAAAAAATATCATGTGTATCTGTGCATGCCACCCAGAGAGGATATGAATATAATTTTGTAGTGCCATGGAATATTGAACAGGAAGCGCATAAGATTGTTTAGTCGAGAATCAGAAGCATGAGGAAAAACCCCATACAAAGTATCCAACTATGAATAAATCAGGCCCATCCTTTGAACCGTCGAAACATATTTCTCCTCTCACCAGAACTACCAGGTATTTCCAATAATATTGGAAGGTTGGCATTGTTAAAACTGGTAGTGATAGAACATGGTACTATTAAAAAAAAATGTCCATAGTGATCTTGCTTCATGGTAAAATATTAATTGGAAAGTTTCTTTCTCCCCATTTGGGGGTTTGGTTATACCTGGGATACAATGCCGAATATTCGATAGTTTTTTGTTCTCTTGTGTTTGGTAGACTTTTGTTCATATCTCATGGGCCCAATTATTTTCTCATGGGAACATACACCACACGTAAGACAAAAACAATGCCACGTGTGTTTTTTTTAATATCAAATTGTTTGATGCATAGTTCGATGGGTACTTCTCTATGGACCCTTGTGTGATGTCAATTGGCGCCTTCTGTGTTCATGCATTGCCTCGTGCCTCGAATTTCAATACATTTGTTGTTTACTTAGCTATTGGTTGTATGCTTTGTTCTGGAAAATTAATGATACATTTAGGATATTGGCGATTTTTATATGATCTTAAAGAATATACAGGACCTTCTTTTCCTTTTAATATAAGATCTGTGATGCAAATGTGGTATGTGGCTCATTTTAGCCCTTTTACTTTATTGATGAACTTAGAAAAAATCATCTCCAAGAATATTTTGAAATAAAAGGATATATAATATGTGAAGTTCAATGGAACTATCATATCAACCACAAAAACTTTAAATTAAAATTTGTCTTAAAATTAAAATTCTTCATTGTTATACTAACGGTGAAGTTGACAGTACAATAATTTTACTTAAAAATCCTAAAATTTATTTTTCTGTGGAGTTTTTATGTTTCTCTTATGTAAACACATCCTCGAAACTATAAGCATGGATCGATTTATATATTCCTTAATTGAAGAGCCTCTTCACATGTTTAATTCCCTTCATAGTTACTATTGAGAAAATCAATGGGAATTTCTTACACCAATTCCCGCTTCCGAAAATTTCCATCCCTTTTCTTTTTTCCCTCTGCTTTCCCTTCTGGCTACTTAGTCATTTTTCGGAAAATATCTAGGTGCATGGGTTGGCAGATTCACGTGTTCAGATTTCTACTAATACTTTTATATCAAGAGTCTTATCAATAACTTCCCCATTCCATATTCAAAATACTTTTTGGATCATGCGTTCCCGAGTAGGTGAGATCAACATTGCATTTCCATTGTTTCGTCGCCTGCAAACAACACCTGAACTTCCCTGATCTACAAATTGACAAGCAAATTCCCCTTTCTTTTTCTTGTTTACTTTCCCTTTATGGTTACTTAGTTGTTTTTCCAAATGTCTCATGATTTTATATACAACACTTGAATTTCTGCAATATATAAATTGATCATCAAAGTCTGTCATTTTCCCATGTTCTGTGTTACACATTTTGAAATCAAAAGTTGGGATACATACAATTTGACCATTGAGCCGTCACAACTCCTGATTAGAACTTGTGTCCATGTTTTCAATCCCATCAATATGCCATGTTTCGAGTATGTCTCATGATTTTATATCACAAGTTCAACCAACAACTTACCCATTGCATATTTGTCCACTATTTCCGTTGTTGGTTCTTGGCCCCACTTGCTCAACATTACTCTTCCAATATTCTGTGACCTACAAACAACACTTGAAATCTTGCGATATACAAATTGACCACCTAAATATGTCATTGTGCCATGTTCTGTGTTATAGATTTTATAGTCAAAATTTAGGAGACGTACAATTTGACAATCGACCCCTCACGTCTCTTGAGTATAACTTGTGACCCTGTTTTGAAGCCCGACCGACCACTTTCCTTACTTGGCAATTTCTTGGAATCACTTTCATAGGTCAACGAAATGTGTAATTCTTAATCTCTCTTCACCATCCCCGCCACATTCGCACTTCTTTCTAGATATGAAATTATTAATCTTTAATGCTAATATCTCATCGTCGAGGAACCGTTAAGATTTTCAGTAATGTCCGAATGGCTAGAGAAGATTTTTCATTAATGTGAATTAAACCAAGATTTGTGGAGGGTTGTGTTATCCTTTACAAGTTTTTATTTCAAGCATCTTGCAAATGAAATCTCTAATCCTTAATCATCCTTTGTCGTTGCCACTACCTTTGCACTTTTTTCTAAATATGAAATTAGTAATATTTAATGGTAACAACTCATTACACACGAACCGTGGAGATTCTCATTGATCAACGAAAGGCTCAAGGAGATCTCCCATTGATACGAATTAAACCAAGATTTGTGGAGTATTATATTATCCCTTCCGAATGTTAATTTCAAACATCATCTAGAGCAAGAAGACATTCTCATTAACTTATGGAAGAGGTTGGAAAACAGTTCTGTCCAGATACAGTAAACACCTTTAGGCTTGATGACCATAAGTTCTAGTTCTCTAGGGAATATTTTTACTACTCATCTCCCTCTGCCCAGGAGAAAAAAAGGAGATGGTCCCTTGGTGCACCGAGAGATATATTTCAAGCCAAAGAATTCCAAGGAAACCCCACCTATCCAAAAAGATCTCCTTCTTGCATTGATGGCTGGAGCAGAGCTTAAAGTAGTCCATTTCGAGGTGGAAGAATATGATTTGATGGATGATGATATGAAGATGGATGATGAAAATGCAGATGATGTTCCCAGTCCTTACCCAAAATTGAAATCAATCATATTGGGGGGCACTTCCCGGTGTGACTATGGTTTCCCTGACAAGACCAAAGGAAGGGGTTTAAGAAAATAAACTAGCATTGAACACAATATCCTCTTTGCAGCTCAAGAATAGAAATTCCAGAGGCCCAAATTAGTCCATTCTGGGCAAAAGTATTTCACTGTAAGGAAACAGTCTCTTGATGCTTCCAGAAATATATTTGAAGGAAAATAATTATTCAATTGCAGGAACACTCTCCTATTCTCTAGATATACAATTAATATCTTAGGGGATGGTGACCAGAAATCCCATTGGTGCAATTCATCTTCTGACTACTCATCTCCTTCCACCTAGAATGGACTAATTTGGGCCTCTGGAATTTCTCATGCAACCTATGTCCCTGAAGTCTTTTCCTGTAAGAAGGGGGTCTCTTGGTCCCCTTCCGCCCAAAAATAATTAATTTGACCTCTCAAATTGCTCATGCAGGTTGTGTTCCTAAAGTCTTCGACTATGAGGAGGTGGTCAATTGGTGTGTCCTCACTTTCAGTTTCGAGATCCTTTGTTTTCCCTACAACATTTTTCGTCTTCTTCCTAATGGGAAGCTAGTGAGAAATATCAATTTTATCGTGAATATGGGATCTTATGTCCTCCTGCATTTGAAAAATCCTGGGTTTCTTTCTTGTTGGGGTGGGTCATTGGAGCGATGTTGCAGGATGTTGTGCTCTTGGTAGTGGCAGTCACGTATTGGATTTTCTTCTTTCCAATGCCTTTTCCCTGTTACTTGTGCAATTCAGTGGTACCTTGAAATATCTCCAGGTTTCTAGTGCTAGGAGAAGGAGTGTTGTTCACCTTCTTCAAGAGAAAGAATTATTTCAATACGGAACCACTCTCTTTTTTTTTTGTTGCCTCATGTCTTCCGCAAGATATTGAAATTGCGACAACAAACATTCACCTTCCAAGGATAATACTGCAAGGACTTCCTAAAAAATCATGGTAATGAGTTTTTTATGCATGTTGAAGAGCATCTCGATGACTACTGCATCTTGAAGAGAATATCAATGACTATTGCATGTTGTACCAATAGAGGAACAACACAAAATTGTATGCATGT
>ML780846.1:6724-18895 GCA_009831015.1 Picea engelmannii
ATGCATTTTAGTATTGTAAGTGGAGGATTCATGCCAAGATGCATTTTAGTATGTTGAATATTTTACTTGAAGAAATATGAAATGTAGTTGCAGTGTACAACTCAAGTGATTATAAACAGAGTGCAAAAAAAAGAGGTAACACTACTTTATATTGCTTTAAATTGAGGTGAAAAATATTTAGTTGGTTAATACTTTAATAATATTTTTCCACCATGTTGTCAAATTGGATATAGAGCATATAAATATTCTGTAAATTCTAGTTAATATGTTAACAAGAAACACCGCAAGAAATTGTAAATGGTCTCTCTTATAAATTATTTCTTATTTAAAATATATTTTTGCAGGGATGTACATCTTCGACAATTTTGAACCTATGTATGGCTAAGTGTTATGTTATTTAAATAGTAGAAATTTTGATGATTTGAATAGGAAAATACAAGGTGAGTTAAATTGATATTGTTGTTTTTATGGTTTAGGATTTATCATTTAAATTTTTAAATAAATAATTCTAATTGGTGTTCATTGTTGTTGTTACAGCTTTTTGTTTTACCGCTGCTCAGTGCGTTCCATAATGTTTGATATTATAACCATTTTCTCAGATGCCACATTTAGAGATATACTCAATTTTGAAGTCACCTTGAGGATGAAGTTGTTGCATTTGAAATGTTTCTTTTGTAAAATCTGAAGATGAAGGTGTTGCATTTAAGATATTTCTTTTGTAAAATCTCACTGGAGTGATAACTCTTTAAAAGAAATTTTTGGAGTACAATGTGTACTATGTAATATTCAACAATGCTTCATTTTGATAATACAAGTTACTACAGAATGTTGATTTAATTATTAATGTTTTTGTTGAGTGTGTTTTGGGTTATTTTTTATTATAGAAAATTGTATGCTCAGCATGAAAATTTATGATGATAAAATTAACATATAACATAAAAAAAAAATTGACACTTATAAATCTACATAAAACATAAAATGACAGGTATGAAAAACAAACACCTGTCATAAAATTTTCACTTGATAGGTAAAGTAAATTTGAAATTCCAGCCCTGAGGACGACTATCTAAACATTGGTGTGGTCTAAAGGGCCAAGATTCACAATACTCCTTCTCATACGAGTCGGTCCATCCTGTAAGATGTAACCCCTCTCAACGAAAACTTACGTAATAGTCTAAACATTTTACTTTTTAGTTGATCTTTTGATAAAAAAAATTGTTTTATTTTTTTTATTTTGATAATTTTTTCAGTTTTTTGATAATTTTTTTTGTTTTATTTTGTTCGAAATCTAGTGATGAATGATTAGATCTGTAGATTTGAGTGGTTAAATTTTTATAATCCAATTCAAGTGTTATAAGGGTTTTCCAGCCCATTTTAAATACAATTTAAACAACAGAAAATAACATTTTTTTCCAAATTTATATAACCAGATTCCAGCCAAAAAAACAAAAAATTAAAACGTTTAAACAATGACCAACCCACTCCTCCTTTAACATGTTAGATTTCAATGATACAATTCATCCTTGCTTGTACTAACGTGGATGACCAATTTTAATGAAGGTATACAGATTTAAATTTTAAATTGAGGAAACACCAATGCTTATTCGCCTGCTAGTGCCCAGACACACGTTTCTTACATGGATAGCACCAAAAATTAATCAACTATCTACAAGTAGCATATGTCCTTAATGTGTGAATGGAAATACCAAAGTGAATTGAGTGTGTATATTGAGTGCTATTATATTGTGAGTGAAGTCTTATAATATTGTGGGTGAGTCTTATAGAGCATTGGAAATAGAAGTATTTCCGATCAATAATATTTATTAACTTATTATTTTCAATTATTAATATTTATTTTTATGAATTTATTTTTATAACTATGGTGGTGGAGGGGATGGACTAGTAATATAAGGGAAGGAGTTTGTGTTATAATATTGTGAGTGAAGTCTTTTGAGCATTGGAAATAGAAGTATTTTTAATTATTAATATCTATTTTTATTAATTTATTTTCACAATTGATGGTGGAGGGGATGTACCACTAATATAAGGGAATGAATTTGTGTTCGGATGAAAATTTAGGATGGACCAAAGTTAGTGTTAATATATTATGACAATGAACATCAAATAGGAAGCCAAAATCACACATTTAAACCATAGAAGCAATACTTAAAGGAAAACTTCAATGTAAGTGAATCATCAAAAGGATCAAATGGATAATATGGTGTAGCCTCATATCATCCTAAAGCAAGCGGGGTGTGATGACCTTGGTGCCAATCATTTGTGGGCTAAGAAGTGGCAAGCGAGGGGTATTTACACTTGGATCCAATTGCTCATGGGAAAAGAAGTCACAAAGCAGGGGGGTGTTGCACCTAGGGTGTTGCACCTAGCCCCCATTATCTATTGGCTAAGAAGTGGCAAATACAAAGAAATATTGCACCTGGCCTTAACCACTTGTGGGCTATGAGGTCACAAGGTGAGAGGTATTAGCCTTATTCTCGATGGGTTAAAAGTTTGTAAGTAGAGGGTATTGAAAGAGGGGTTTTGTTTAGTATTATGCACTTTTCATATGCCCTATCCATATGGGAAACACATAATTTAAAATAGGGGAGTAGTAAAGACTCATTATTGATTATTCAATCATGGATGTTATATGGGAAGGCACCAAAAGAATATGAGGAAAAGGGTAAATCATGTTGTATGGTCTTAAAAACATCAAAGAGACAACAAAAGGATGTGAAATATATAAAACCAACATACTCTTTGAAAGTTTTATTTCTCATGTATTTCTCATAAAGTAATTTATGTTTAGACCATAAAATCCAGAAAGACCAATGAAATAAAATAACTTTAATATATGGCATAAACAATTCATGAGTTTCAAACACCTCAGATCATATATTTTTAGGATCTTTTTCTTGTTTGGAAGTGTTGATATTTTAGCATGAAAGGCAACATGTATATATTCACTTGTTATCAATCAAGACACAAAGAACCATGCAAACAAATTGTGAAACCAACCGCTCATCCAATCTCACTCACACTCTTTAGTCCTCTCTCATCCATTCATATAGTCTAGAGATTCATATTCATCTATTATATGAATGTTTTTGTATATCCCAAACATGCAAGAAAACTGGATATGCATTCAGGGATGGAGTTCAACGGGAAATGTATGTATATAGGTAGTTCAAAGCCTACTTTGATGGTCCATACCATTTTAGGACTTAAAGGTGTCTTATGCTTTGAATATTGAGTCTGTGAGAGTAAAGTTTGCAAAAAATTTCAAGTGAGCAAGATGAAGTAATTCTATAAGCTTTGAATTAGTCTACAATGGAGTCGAGATATGAGACATTGTTACACACACAAATAAAACTATATTGAATTAATTCAATTCTTTACAATAGATTGTGACTCTATTATATAGAATTCACAAGTTGTTATGAGATGTAACTTATTCCCAGTATAGAAGGAGAGGTTGAAAGAATCTCTCAACCACACACCTAAATAGGATCTAAGATCTCTCCTAAATCTAACAAACTCCTAAATAACAAATAAAATCACTTACATAGAGATAATATCTACATTACAATTAGCAAACATACTAAATAATATGATGAAGAATATCACATACTAAGCACATAAGACAAGTAGGAGTTAATTACTCCAACACCCTCCCTTAACGAGTACATGCTTGGATATCTATCAAGTAAGTTCTTCATCATCATCCCTTAACCATTTAAAAACATTTCAAGCTACTAATTCCATCCAATTTTCTCTAAACCCTCATAAAGGTGTAGCTCCCAAGTTGAGTTCTTGAGTTCCCTCCTTGAAATCTCGAATCACAGATCTCCTGAAGCCAATAACTAGAAAATAAATCACACACCTGTCCCATAAGCTCATTAGTAGACCACTCACATGTCTTCAACAACTAATGAGGGATCATTTCGTAGATTTGCAACTCCTAAAATAACTGGACAACCATCCATACTGAGCTTTTACCTGCACTTGATCCCTTCTAGATTTGAAATATAATTGCTTCATACCACTAAATTAATTCCCTATTTGTAATGATTGAACTACTAGCCATTCTATGGACATACTTCCATCTATCGAGATACATGGGTAACCAACCACTCTACTTGTCAGTTCTCTAGGAAAATAGTTTGAGTATGGAACGTATCTGAGTCAATATTACACCATAACCTCCTTGATCTTTGATTTTAGAGATTCGTCAGCATTTGTTTCACAAACCATGAATAAAATTGGCATACTTACAATAATTAAAAAAGTATCTGCTACTAATTACTCGTTGCCTCCTTCCTTTAAAGATTGTTGTTGCCTCCAAGTGAAATTCATCCATCTGCCAATTTGTTTATTCTCCAATTTTGTTAGAGAGAGAGATCACTTTACAATCGTATCCAATAGATTTCCATAACTGAGGAAGCTTTGGGTACTTGAATTACTGTAGTCATCTTTGTGGCTTCCAAATGGTATTGAATGACCATATAAGTGGTGCTCGATGAAAAAATCCAGGGCCTTAAACTGTCTCGAATACGAAGCCTACATTTTTTTTAGACCATTTAATAAAACCTTTGTTTCTTGTATATACAAATATCAGAGATCTGGTAGAAGCTCCACCCCATTGGTCATAATTGATAATATACTTCTACTAAAATGTCTGGTAACTCTCAGGGATGAAAGTAAAATGGTCCTCCAGTATATAGTAATTGTTAATGGAATTTGACATCTAAGACTTTCATATCTAAGGTGGAGGCATATCCTTTTCAATGGATTATCAATATATTAGTCATTCATGGCCTCTTAAACATAGGAATGAAGAGCCACAATCTTTCAATCGGAAAATAAGGTTTCAATCTCAATATCACCATATTCATTCATGGATCTATACCATATTCATGTATCTTCCCCAACAACACTCTGTAAACTCCAAATGTGATTCCACAAGGAAACATTTCTATTCAGTGGTGTGATCAACACACCAGAGAATAGCTACACTTATGCAGATATTTAGAACACAACAGGACTACACATGGAAATTAATAGTGAACTTCAACTGTAGAAATACATTGTGATATGATCCTACATAAATCTAATCTTGCTTAAAATTATGCACACACACTAAAAACAATTTATCTACTTTCACACACTCTAAGCTAATCCTATTATCCTACTGAGTACTACATCTTAGAATATCTCTTTTTCCTAGGATCACCCATGAGGGAGCTAAGCCCAGTCCTACTCTGATACCAAGATAAAATATGAGAGATGAAACATTGTTACACACACAAACAAAACTCTATTGAATTAATTACATTATTTAAAATTGATTATGACTCCATTATATAGAGTTCACAAGTTGTTATGAGATCATGGAAGCACTACAACAACTTATCAATAATCACAACATGCCTAAATACTCCTTGTGAGGCTTTGTAAGTGTATCATGTGAGTTAAAGATGTTCGACTACATAGAAATTTTGATAATAAGGAGCCCTCACATCAAGGCCCGAATCAGGCCTCATGCCTCATGATGAATAAGAAATTCCTATTGGAAATATTGTTGTGATTGACGTCAAAGACAGGGGGAGACTAAAAATGTCCAAGATAAATATTGCAAGATGGAGATTGTTGGAAACATTGGTTTTGGATTTTTGATGCTCAGTTTGGATACCATATCTTTGAATCCATTTTACTCTAAATACTTAACTCAAATGGGAGAATAGGCTATATGGTTAGAAATCATATTCTGATACTGTTAAGTACATGAATATATTTGAAGATAAATCTCAAAATAAACCCACAATATCAACAAGAATAATCCAAACCATTCACCAAAATACTAAATACAAGAAATAGAGAAAACCCTTGAGGTAGGGTAACACCATATATTAATCCTTAAGGAAGGATAACACTCCTCAAGAAATGCTTGATACATTCACAATATTCTTCACTCTCTTTCATTACATTGCTTACACTTCTTTATATAGCTCTATATATCTCCTAGGAACCTTCTAGAGAGACTTCTCACATTTATTACATTTAACTACCATAGTGGGTCTTTATTAATATAATGGACCTATTCCACCTTACATTGGATGACCAGATCCTTATATATTAAATGACTTCCACTAATAATTCATAACAACATTCCCATTGGGTACCTCCCTAGGTATACTACATTACATCCCCCTTCACATGTTTCAACCTCGAAACATGAGAAGAAACCATACAATATGATCGGCTAAATAATGTAGCCAATTAGTACCAAGTATGAGCATCCATCCATCCTAATGGAAATCAAACATGTTGTCCAACTGCTACCTGACCACCATGATATTACTCCACATCATGTTTGGGTTTCCATGTAATTGTTTCTCAAGCCTGATGTCTTCTAGCAGTGCTATTAGTTATCCATGCACCTCTTGATCGGTTTCTTTTCTGGTTCCCTGCTGGTGCATAAATATGTTGATGCTCACGCCCTTGCCTTGATGATTGTTGTTTCTCTATGTGGTGTGGATGACGATGTACAAAAACTGTAGGAATCTTTGTTTTTTTCTTCAAGTTTGCAACACATTGTGTCTTTGAGTCAATGACCTCCTTATTTTCCTAATTGTGTCATTCATGTAGTTTTGTTTCATCTCCTTCTATACAATCTACCTCTGATTCAACTTCAAACTCTATAATAACTTCTTTTTTGGCCTCTGTGGACCCATCTTTCTTACTAAGAGACACATCATTCATTGTGATTTTCTTTTTCTTTTACCAAAGATTTAAATACTTCTTTTGAACATTAATATTAATTGTACCAACTGATTCCATCCAAGGATATCCCAAAACAATATCCACATCATCCATATCTATAGCATAAAAATCTGAATGCAACACATATTTATCCATATTGAGCTTCAAATCTTTAAAATTTTGAACATTTTCACTCACAACCTATGTGTATTGAACATTCTTTCCAGGAACTTGCAGTCTATTAACCAACTGAATATTGATAAAAGTATGCATGCAACTAGGGTTAATAGAAACAATAACCTTCTCCTTATAAATACTACCATGAACCTGTAATATATACTTTTCACATGAAAATAAACCTTTGGTTCTCTCTGTATCCTTATTTTTTCCATGAGACCACCTATCTAACAAAAAAATTTCAAAATCTCCATTGGAGAGTGTCATCATCTCCTTATAATCAAGAGATTTCCACCAAATGGGAGCACCACCGTGTAATTTGAGAGATACCAAATGGGGCCAATTCTCTTCCAATGTTGACTTTCTTTCTTTAATGAATGTTTCAATACTAGGGCCATCACATTTCCCTCTAAAATACATCTTTCTATAAATAAAACCCCAAAAATAGAACAAGGGTTTATAAATATCTTATCATGCAAATCGTGCAGCTTTTTTCGAAAAAAAAAAAAAAAAAACCTGAAAAATGGTCGAATTTAAAATGCTCATAACTTTATTTCTCAAACCCCGTTTCAGTCGATTGTTTTTTTGAAATTGGGTATTTTTCCAAGAGGAATTCAAATATCCAATTGTTTTGGCCAAATTATTCTCAGAAAGTTTCATATATGAACCTAAAGTGAGCCACCCTCTTTTTTCCCTAGAAACAATCTGCAAAGAGAGCCAAAAAATTCTTCCCTTCTTTGGCCAAGGAAAGTGCTCTGATGTCAATTGTTAATTACCTAAATATATTTGAAGATAAATATCAAAATAGACCCACAATATCAACAAGAATAAACCAACCATTCACCAAAACATTGAACACAAGAATGTAGAAAAAACCCTTGAGGTATGGTAACACCACATATTAATCCTTAAGGAACGATAACACTCTTCAAGCAATGCTTGATACATTCACAATATTCTTCACTCTCTTTCATTACATTGTGTACACTTGTTTATATAGCTCTATCTATCTCCTAGGAACCTTCTAAAGAGCCTTCTCACATTTATTACATCTAACTACCATAGTGGGTCTTTATTAATATAGTGGACCTAGTCCACCTTACATTGAATGACCACATTCTCATATATTAAATTACCCACTAATAATACATAACCACATTCCCATTGGGTACCTCCCTAGGTATGCCATATTACCTTGCTAGGTATACTACAGAGACATTTCCAATAGTATATGGAAATCCTTATAGCTTTGTATGAATGAGGCGATATCAATTTTTCTATCAGAGAACCCAACCAGAAAGTTCTGGTCGACCCAGCTAGTCTTTAGAGGTTGGCCCTAAAATTGATCATAGAAACACTATAAATATAGGATAGATATGTGCATTTGAAGATCATATAAGAAAGAAAATCAAGTTTGAGGTGTACAGAAGAGATCTGAGGTGCATAAGAGAATCTAGCAACAATGGAAGCATCTTAAACCAGTAGTCACTTTGAAGGTGTGATGCCCTTAAAGGTACAAGTTAACTTTGATATTCCTTTACTTGAAGGCCAGATAAATGTCCATGCTTTGTAAAAATGGTTAAATCTGCTAGAGGGTTATTTCTTTGTCCACAATTCTTCCAACAGTGAAAAGATCACCTTTGTGATCCTTAAGGCCCTTCCCCATGTGATACAATGGTGGGATACTTACTATGAGAAACATGTTGAGGATGAGTCTACAATTTTTTGGCCAAGACCCACATGGGAGGATTTTTTTTAAGCCCTCAAGGAACAATATTCATGTTGGAAGTTATGATGACTAGTACACGAGATGGATCGCATTGTGCCAATAGAGGGGAAAAATAGTGTCGGATTTCACAAATACTTTCCATACCTTGCGCACCAAGATGGGTATTAAGGAATCCAAGCATCATCTATTCCTAAAATACCATGGGGATCTACATAGGTACATTCAAACTAAAATGGAGTTTCTAGACATCTCATCACTGGGAGCCACTTATCGATATGTTGTCGAAATCGAGCAGAAATGTAAGCAGTAGAACAAGTAGATTTTCAAGTCTACAAATCCGCAACAGATAAAGTATGGTAAGGGTGGTCCTAAATCCTAGGCCAAAGGACAGATCAAGGATGGAAAGATTTAGGATATCCAACCTAAGCCACCAACAAATAAGGGTAATGGGAAGTTGAAGGATAGTGGGAAATGGTGTGAGTTCCACAAAATCCCTTAGCACAATATTGATGAATGTCGCTACAAATAGTTCTTGTTGGTTGAGACAAAATCCTCAGGGTCAGATGCTAACTTAGAATCTGATTTAGAACTGGAAAAGGGAATATAGATAATTGATGCAGAACCTAGTGTCACCATCGCTACCACAAAATTCCATCCAGAGGAACCAGAGGAGTGTGAAGAAGGGGAGTGCCTCTTCCACTCACAGATGTGGGTGAAGAGGACCCCACTCCATTTCATTGTTGACAGCGATATACATAAGAACCTGATCTCAGTGGTGGTTTTCCAGAGGTTGAACCTGACAACGAAATTCCATCCTTAGGCATACACCATAAGTAAAGCGTTGCAGCAAGTTGGGCCAACAGCCATAAAAAATCAACATACAGGCTACGAACAAATAGATTTCTATGAAATGTACAATTAGGCCCATGCAAAATCCTTAATAAACATGCTCCTAGATCAATAGTGGCGCTATCTTCAACATCCATTAGTTTAGAATCTCGCCTCTCTCTTTGTTTTATTTTTTAGAAATTATTCAATAGAGTTACAAGAATAAATTTGAAATATTTCTCATCTTCATATAGAAAACACAACGAAGATGAAAACCGGAGATAAAATTTACCGTGAGAAGTGCCCACTATCGGATCACCTTGCATGTCACGAAAGTGGAGAACCAGGTGAGCTCTATTGAGTAGTTGGGTGTCTCTATTAACATCGTCCTCTGCCATTTCCATGGCGATTTTGGCCACTTTTCCCACCCGTGTATTTTGGTTTAAGAGAACGCCTATATTAACCGTGCTGCCATTGTGGGCTGCAGAACACAAGTTCCCAGTATTGCAGAATAAAACACAGATAATCGTCGAAATTACCAGTGCTTGGCCTTCCATCTGGATTTGCACTTCAGTATCTGGTTATTAGCTTTAGTGTGTTTATATAGACTCCATGGATCTATAGACTCTGTGAAAGTCGACGAATGAATTGTGGGAACTGGTCTGTGTGGTTTTCTTTACGTAAGTAGAGTTAGGGTTTGATTGTTGGCATATGTCAATTTCTACCTACCAGCATTAAAAACGAACCTTCTACTCAACCTCCATTACTGTTCTTCCACTGCCTATCGTGAACACTCCAGAACATTATGCCAACACTCCAGATTATTTCGGGAGGCTCCAAAAGTTTCCTCTCTCTCTACAAAATCAAAAACAATGTAACCATTCAGCAAGTGCGCAATAGAATCGTTATTTTTTGTGCATTACTTTGTTTCTTTTCCTCTGCCCACTCATCGTGGTATCAGAGCAGGAGAGCCTTACGGTGAGCTAAAGAGCAAGAGGAGCCATGAAAGCTGAAGAGCAGTGTTAACAAGTTATGCATTGAGCTACAGTAAGAATCAGAGAGTTGAGGAAGCCACAACTTCCAGGAGAGCCATGAAGGTTTCCAGGGTAGTATTAAAGAGAGCTACTGTCGTAGGAGTTGGAGAAATCTGCTTCCAGGAAGAAAGGCACAGAGCTACCCCTCATTTCTGTTCCTTTCGCTGCAATTGTTGAGGATCCACAGAGCAGAAGAGTCTGTGAGGGCCGAGGGTTCGAGAGCAGCAGAGCAGAGGGTGAAAACACACGAAGAGAAGCAGAATGAATGAATGGACTGTATGTTGACCGGTAGATCACCATTGCAGTCCCTTGCGTGACTGTCACTTGCACCGACATTGTTGGAATTTTTTTTTGGTATGCTTGATTTGGTGACAGACGTCTCTTTGAGTAAATAAATTATCTCTAGAATAACTTTTGACTTTCCCTTTGATTGATTACATGTGTTTAAGAAGATTTGTTTAAGTTTTCAGTGAAAGATTTGTGTGACTTACACAGTAGTTGTTTTTTCCTATTTTGGTGAAAAAGAAAAAAAATTGGGCTTCATTTTTTTTTAAGAAAATGGCATCAACCATATTTCAGCAGCTCATGATTCCAACATTTTCTGGAAAAAAATTATGATAATTGGGCATTTAGAATGAAATTAACATTTGATTCATATGAGCTAACATATATAGTAATGAATGGCTATACTGAACCACAAGATGAGTCTATTTTGAGTGTTGATGAAAATAAAAAGCTTGATGAAAATAGGCAAAAGAGTAAAAGGGCTTTGCAGATAATTGGACAAGCGTTGGATGATTTGGTTGTTGGAAGGATTAAACCAACCACTACATCCAAGCAAGCATGGTACATTCTAGAGACAACTTATCAAGGCACTAGCAAGGTAAAAATCGCCAAACTCCAAGCACTTAGAAGGGAATTTGAAAACTTGCAAATGAAAGATTCTGATTCAATAGATCAGTTTACATATCGTGTTATGGAGTTGGTTAATAAAATAAGGAAAAATCATGATGAGCTAGTAGATCAAAAGGTTGTAGAAAAGGTTTTAAGAAGTTTTCCTAGAAAATTTGATGCAATAGTTGTAGTAATTGAAGAATCTAAAGATTTGACTAAATATTCTATGGATGAGTTGGTTGGCTCCTTGAAAAATTATGAAGATAGGTTGAACAAGAATGACAATACCTCATTGGAGCATGCATTCAAAACACAAATGACATTTGGCAGAGGCAAAGGAAGAGGAAATCCAAGTTTCAGAGGAAGAGGAAGAGGAAGAAATAATTTTCAAAGAGAAGAAAGAAAGTGTCAAGACCCAGGAGGAAGGAGAAATCAAAATTTCAACTCAAGGGAAAGCAATTACAATCAGGCATCTCAAAGGTATCACAAATCAAAGATTCAATGTTATTACTACAAGAAGTATGGTCACTTTGCAAATGAATGCCAAAAGAGACAAGCATATATGAGAAAGCAGAATGCACATTTTTCCGAGAGTAGTTCTGATACATTGTTTATTACATGTGATGTAGCTCAAGAAAATGCAAGTAACATTTGGTTTCTTGATAGTGGCTGTAGTAACCATATGACTGGAAATAAAGGGTTGTTTGAGGATTTGAATACATCAGTTAAAGCACAAATTAAATTGGG
>ML780846.1:20316-58523 GCA_009831015.1 Picea engelmannii
GAAGAACATTGGATTAATGCAATGAATGAAGAAATGGAATCTATTAAGAAAAATGATACATGGGATCTAGTTGACTTACCTAAGGAGAAAGAATGCATAGGTGTGAAATGGGTATATAAAACTAAATATAAGGAAAATGGAGATGTTGACAAACATAAGGCAAGATTAGTAGCTAAAGGATTTGCACAAGAATATGGAGTTTATTACAATGAAACATTTGCACCCGTAGCAAGACTTGACACAATTAGGATGGTACTAGCTATTGTTGCTCAACATAATTGGAAAGTTTATCAAATGGATGTCAAATCAGCCTTCTTGAATGGATATTTAGAATAAGAAGTTTATGTGCAGCAACCACCAGGGTATGAAGTAAGAGGACAAGAAGACAAGGTTTACAGGTTAAAAAAGGCACTTTATGGATTGAAGCAAGCACCAAGGGCTTGGTATAGCAGGATAGATTCATACATGATAAAAAATGAATTCATAAGAAGCACTAGTGAGCCTACACTATACACCAAAGTCAATGAACAAGGTCAAATCTTGATTGTTTGTCTATATGTTGATGATTTGATCTATACAGTTAATCTCTCTATTGATATGTTTAAATCATCAATGAAGAAGGAATTTGAGATGACAGACTTGGGGTTAATGAACTATTTTCTTGGCATTGAAGTCACACAAAATGATAAAGGAATTTTCATTTGTGAAAGTAAGTATGCAAGAGATGTTTTAAAACGGTTTAGAATGATAAACTACAGTCTAGTTTCTACACCTGTGGCAGTTGGCACAAAACTAAGTAGAGAACAAAATGAGATGGATTTTGACTCAACCATATTCAGAAAATTGGTTGGAAGTTTGATGTATCTCACCGCAACTAGGCCAGATATAATGTATGGAGTCAGTTTGATTTCTAGATTCATGGACACACCAAAGAACTCACATTGGCAAGCAGGAAAAAGGTTATTAAGATACATTGCAGGGACTATAAATCATGGCATATTGTATTCCACTTCAAATACTCTACAGTTGGTTGGATACACAGATAGTGATTTTGCAGGAAGCATTGATGATAGAAAGAGCACATCTGGATATGCATTTCATCTTGGAACAAGAGTTGTGGCATGGGCATCAAAGAAGAAACCAATAGTGACGATCTCATCAGCAGAAGTAGAATATGTAGCAGGTACATTAGCAGCATGTCAAGCAGTCTGGATGCGAAGAATTTTGAAGGATCTAATGCACAATCAAGAAGAACCAACTACAATCTACTGTGACAACAAGTCCACCATTGCACTATCAAAGAATCATGTTTTTCACAAGAAGAAAAAACATATCGACACGAGATATCATTTCATTCGAGAACTTGTCAACAATGGAGAACTCATCCTACAACATTGCACATCAAATGAGCAACTTGCAGACATATTTACAAAGGCTTTAGCACAAGACCAATTTGAGTATTTAAGAGAATCATTGGGCATTGTAAATATCAATGTAATTAGTAGTAGAAATTAGGGGGGAGTGTTGGCATATGTTAATTTCTACCTACCAGCATTAAAACTGAACCTTCTACTCAATCGTCGTTACTGTTCTTCCACCGCCTGTCGTGAACACTCCAGAACATTCTACCGACACTCCAGATTGTTTCGAGAGGCTCCAGAAGTTTCCTCTCTCTCTAGAAAATCAAACACAATGTAACCATTCAGCAAGTGTGCAATAGAATCGTTATTTTCTGTGCATTACTTTGTTTCTTTGCCTCTGCCCACTCATTGATTAGAGACATTCATGAATCTATAGACAATCACGAACAATATTCAGATTGAATTATTGTCAGTGGCTACTTTACAAATTCTGAAAGTTCTTGCAAATTCTGAAAATTCTATTTGACTGCAATCAGTAAAAATCGCATTTGAAATGAGAACGGTGATTTGTTTAAAATTGATTGTAATTACAAAACTTATGAATATTCGTTCCCTCAGATTCAATTGATACATCTGCATATGGAATAAACATACCCAGTTTAAGATCCTTCTTCCCCGAATCTCACCACACATATTCCCAAATAAAACAAAAGGTACCCTTTTGTTTTATTTGGGAATCTGTGTGGTGAATGGAATTTTCCGACCTTATGCGACGGAGAAAAGGATCCGTACTTGAAATTTCAAAAGGGGGTGGCACTAAAGAAATTGTATTGTCATACAACATTGATTATGTCATGCATGACTGGTATTAGCGGTCAACCCTTAAGCACGTTCAAAAGGGTGTGGCAATCAGCAATACTTCTGCCTAAACAGGCCAAGGTTACTATTTCATTGGCCCGAAAGAAATCCCAATATTATTTTTCCAGAAACTGGCTTCAACTATACAAAATATAAAGAATTATGGTGGAATTTCATCCAACAGGAAAAGTTCCTCACTTTAGTTAAATTTGGAAATGTTAACACTGCAACATCAGGAAGACTACCTCTTTGGTTGGCAGATTGGTGGAAGGACTTTGGTTTAAATAAAGGAGCAATTGACCCAGGAATTCTGAACTCCATTTCTCCTTTACAGTCAGTACAAGATATTTTCCAAACAGGGACAAATGATGGAGAATTATTATGTTCATTTATCCTCAATCATTTCCAATGGGCTGTTAAAACAAAAACTATTATACAATCTTGAATGGATAGCCTTTTATAGCATGAAAAATATATACTAAATGTTGGGATACACTCAACTATCCTGAAAGATTCTCAGGACATATTGAAAATGACTAATTCATGACACCAGTCGGTTTCCGTGGGTTGATGTAACTAACTCCACAATGTAATCACATGAATTCATGTCTAAATGGTCGATAGAGGTGCCATTCAGGTTTAGTGGGTTACCGTAATCAACATCCACTTTGTAATTATTGTCCTCTTGTAATAATGAGCATCTTGGAAACTTGGATCACTTCTCTGACTTTTGGTGCGGTTTGACCCACATTTCCAAGATCCTCTACTTTATGTCATGTTTTTCTGTCCTCTGATCTGGGAATCTTGCACGACTACCCCGTCAGAATTACTGTTCTAACTACTTTCAGTCGATATAAAATAAATTTCATGATTTGGTCGGAGGATCTTGCACGATGTCTACCACCTAATCCATAAAGTAAGATTTAGTGGTCGACACATAGGGCTCAACATCTTCTCAAGGCCTTTCTTCATGATGACTCTTCCTTCACAAATTTGTATAAGAAAAGGATGAGATCTCATATTAGGGAGGAGGTCAATGAGTATTAGTAAGTCAGTCAGTCTGAGTCTCTAAGATTCCCTTCTATTTGAAGCTTTGTGTCCTTTATTGAGTCTGTAATTAAGTTGTGAGTGAGCGAATACGAGCATCCTACTCTTGCTCTGTGCATCCTGCACAAAGTTGTAATACCATGGCGTTATTCTCTGATTTTAATATAAAGAAGTCTTTCGCATAATGTGTTCATCTCTAAAGTTTCAATTATTGTCTCTGTAACATGCGCTCGTTGTGATTTTTCTTATTTGCCTGTATTTTCACTCAGTGTTTCTTGGTACTGTTTGCTGAAGTTCACTCATCCGGAGATAAAGTTCACTGGTAGTTTGGTATAAAGCGTCTGCCGAGCACTGGTAGTACATCCCGTGAAAGCAAGGAGGCCGCTATAGGGTAGTTGTAGGTGCAGAGATTCGCTGAAAACCGGCTATAGGGTTCACATAAGGCCGCAAAAGCTTGGTGGATTCCAAGTGGTGGGGTTTACAAGGCGAACAAAGTAAAGCGGTTAACCCGACGATATTGGTTCTTTCGAGAGTAGCAGAAATCATAAGACCAGATTGTAAGAGGCCATTTGTAAGATGATCTCCTCGAAACATCTTGTAAGAGGCCTCCTCTATCAGAGATTGAAGCTTGACTATCAGACTTGTCTCATGCGTTGTCTCCTCTTGCCATCTGGTCTTCTGATTTCTGCTACTCTCGGCAGAACCAATATCGTCGGGTTAACCACTTTACTTTGTTCACCTTGTGAACCCCACCACTTGGACTCCACCAAGATTTTGTGGCGTTATGTGAACCCTATAGTCGGCTTTCAGCGAATCTCTGCACCTACAACTTCTCTATAGCGGGCTCCATGCCTTCGTGGGACTTACTACCAGTGCTCGACAGACGCTTTATACCAGACTGCCAGTGAACTTTATCTCCGGATGAGTGAACTTCAGCAGAAAGTACCAAGGAACATCGAGTGCAAATACAGGCAAATAAGCAAAATCACAACGAGCACATGTTACAGAGACAATAATTGAAACTTCAGAGATGAACACATTATGCAGAAGACTTCTTTATATTAAAATCAGAGCATAACGCTAGGGTATTAAAACTTTGCTCAGGATGCATAGAGCAAGAGCAGGATGCTCATTTTCACTCACTCATAACTTAATTACAGACTCAATGAAGGACACAAAGCTTCAGACAGAAGGGAAGCTTAGAGACTCGGACTGACTGACTTACTAATACTCACTCACCTCCTCCCTAATATGAGCTCTCATTCTTTTCTTATACAAATTTTTGAAGGAAGAGTCATCGTGAAGAAAGGCCTTGAGAAGATGCTGGGCCTTATGTGTCGACCACTAAATCTTACTTTATGGATTTGGCGGTAGAGATCGTGCAAGATCCTCTGACCAAATCATGAAATTTATTTTATATCGACCGAAAGTAGTTAGAACAGTAAGTCTGACGGGGTAGTCGTGCAAGATTCCCCGATCAGACGACAGACAAACATGACATAAAGTAGAGGATCTTGGAAATGTGGGTCAAACCACACCAAAAGACGAAGAAGTGCTCCGAGTTTCCAAGATGCTCATTATTACAAGAGGACAATAATTACAAAGTGGATGTTGATTACGGTAACCCACTAAACCCGAATGGCACCTCTGTTGGCCATTTAGACATGAATACATGTGATTACACTATGGAGTTAGTTACATCAACCCACGGAAACCGACTAGTGTCATGAATTAGTCATTTTCTATATGTTCTGAGAATCTTTCGGGATAGTTGAGTGTATCCCAACATTTAGTATATATTTTTCATGCTATAAAAGGCTGTCCATTCAAGATTTGTATAATATTTTTTGTTTTAAAAACCCATTGGATATGATTGAGGATAAATGAACATAATAATTCTCCATCATTTGGAACTGTTTGGAAAAGATCTTGTACTAACTGTAAAAGAGAAATGGAGTTCATAATTCCTGGGTCAATTGCTCCTTTATTTAAACCAAAGTCCTTCCACCAATCTGCCAACCAAAAGAGGTGGTCTTCCTGATGTTGCAGTGTTAACATTTCCAAATTTAACTAAAGTGAGGAATTCTTCCTGTTGGATGAAATTCCACCATAATTATTTATATTCTGTATAGTTGAAGCCAGTTTCTGGAAAAATAATATTGGGATTTCTTTCGAGCCAATGAAATAGTAACCTTGGCCTGTTTAGGCAGAAGTATTGCTGATTGTTGCCTATGTTATCCCTTATATCCCAGACTAAAATAATATCATGGAATAGTTCTGTTAGAACATTTTTTGCTTCAACTACCTTTGGATTGGTTCTTTGGATTATAGGGCCCGGAACATTTGAGACCCTTCTTCCTCTTACTTCTGGTACCAGATTGGAATATGATAGATGGGTCATCTGAGACAAGATTTTGGTGCTTCTTAACTCCCAATGGGGTTCCCATTCTGCTGCATATGTTTCCCATCTTAATGAATAAGGAATATTGACTAATGTTTCTGTGCCATTTCTGAGCTACACAGAGATTATTAAGCAAATATTCTGAAGGTGTTCTCTGCTTAAGAAATCTGGTATAGAGTTATTAGTCCCTTTGATATGCTCAATAGTAAAATCAAAATTGCTAAATAAGGCTTTCCATCTAGCAAATTTAGAATCCCTTGGGGACTTTAATTCTTTATTAAGAACTTTGTTCATGGCTGCAGCATCTGTTCTTAATAAAAAAAAATTATAGATCAAATAAATTTCAAACTTTTGGATGGCGTTTAGGGCAGCTTTAATTTCTTTATCTAGTGCAGAATAGTTTTTCTCTGCATCTTTCCATAGCCCTGAAGCAAACTGAATGATTTCTTCCTTCTTTTTTCCATCCTTATGTCTAACTTGTTTAAGTATAGCTCCCCACCCTATATTGCTTGCATCTGTTTCAACGATTTTGGGGAGATCATCATTAGAGATATGGAGGATAGGAAGATTCTTGGTTTTGTTTTGATATTCTTCATGGCTTCAGTGTGGGCTTCTGTCCATGGGCTTGGATCCTTTTTTAATCTTTCATTTAAAAGCTTTCTATCTTGGGCACATTTTTTATAAAAAGGGATAATATAATTTAAGCTAGCCAAAAATCTCTGTAGCTATGTTTTGTCAAGAATCTTGTCAGGAAACTTGTCTTCAAATTCTATAGCATGGGTTTGCAGAGTCAATTTCTCATTATCAATAGTATGGCCTAGGAATTTTATTTCGGTCTTGAAGAGATCAATCTTCTTTTTGGAGAAGACTAGGCTTGCTTTCTTTACTTCTTGTAGCAATTTCTTCAAGTGTTTGAAGTGTTGTTCTATAGAAGGAGAAAATACAAGTATGTCATCAATATAAACAATAAGGAAATCAAAATATGGCTTAAGAGTGTCATCCATTACTCTTTGAAATTTGGCTGGTGCATTTTTCAAGCCAAAGGCCATCACATTCCATTCATAATTTCCAACAGGGACATTAAAAGTTGTCTTGAACTTATCTTCTTCTCTAACTGCAACTTGCCAGAATCCTGATTTCAAGTCAAATTTTGAAAATATTTTTTCTCCTGCAATTCTGGTCACAAGACTGCTTTTGTTGGGGATTGGATATGTGTCATCAACTAGAACTTTGTTTAAGGGTTTATAATTTACTACTAATCTGGGAACACCTCTTATTTGTTCAGAATGTTTATTGACATAAAACCCATAGCAGTTCCATGGACTAGTAGATTCTCTGATTAAATCTTTACTAAGCAAACCCTTTATTTCTTCTGCACATAATTTTTGGTATTCTTCATTCATAGGTATAGCCCTACTTTTGCATGGATTTCCTTGATATTCTTCTTTGTAGGGAAGATAAACTTCATGTCTCTTATGTTTCCAAAAGGCTATAGGGTTTTCTGAGCAGACTGTATTAATAAATTCTTGCTTTAGCAGAGAAATCTTATGTTGTATTGCTTCCTTGCCAAGTTGTTCTTTTATTCTCACCCCTGATTGAAATTATTTTAATTCTTCTATCTTTAAACTCTTTTCTTTAATCATTTGCACCATATCTAAAGTCCTAGGATTGGAGACAAAAGGAAGTTTTATAACAACTTTTCCCTTTAGAGAAGGGACACTGATGAAATACCCTGGTCTGTCTTTGGTCACCATTGTGGAGCCATGTGGAGATACTGCTGCAAGAAAAGGGGTACCAAGGATGCAGGCAATAGGGATGTCTTCTAAGAGGAATTTCAATTTTAGACAATAGTCTTGGAAGCACAGAACAACTTATGGTATTTGGAAAGAGATTTTGTTTGGGATATTTCCCAATCCAACAACCAATGCTTGAGCCTTTTGCCATAAAGATACAAGAATAATATCCTTATGTAGCATATTCAAATCTGATCCTGTATCTATCAATGCTTTCAATTTGAAAGGTATCCCTTGTATTTTTAGCTCAATCAGAACATGATATTTTTTATGTTCAACCTAGAGAATCTGTTCCTGTTCAATATTTTTCTTTTGAGCCCTGATAGATTTTTTTAATCTACCTATTTCTCTTCCAATATATGATACAAAAAGAGTTTGAATAGGACAACATATAGGATTTTCTCTTTGTGGGATTGAGATCTTAGAACAAGATCTTCTAGGATTTTCTTTTAAGACATTCCATTCATAAAAAGAAATAAATATTTCTTCGAAGTCCATAAAATGTTTCCATTGCAAGGCTAGCTCTATTTTTTCTTCATTTGAATTTTTCTTGGAAAATGCTTCAGCTTTTGGATGCGTGAATAAATCCCAATTGATCATTTCTTTCATCCATTCAACATTGACTATGTATTTCTTGCATCCTTTCATTAATGAGAGAAACTTTTGGATTTCTAGAGATGAGGGTTTCCTTATATCTTCAGGAAAATAAGCTTGTCTTCTAGGGTTTATTTCTGTACAAGGGTTGGTTTGGATAACCAAAACATGGGAATCATGTGGAAAAGGAATATATGAACATTGAGGATGAGGGCATTGTTCTTTGGCAGTAGAGTTTGGTGGAGGTAAATTTGTCCTGGGATTATGATTAGCATTGTTATTTGGCAGTAGAGTTTGGTGGAGGTAAATTTGTCCTAGGATTATGATTAGCATGTTCAAACTGGACACTTTCTTCTTCTCCGAATGCAGAAAGAGTAGACAAGGTAATAAGTTCTCCACAATCAAAGCATTTTACTGTGAATGGAACTTAGCCAACTTTATTAGCTAGAGAATGAAGGGAGGCATGTAAACAGAAGGATGAAGTAGATGACGAGGAATTTGGATAGTTCTGTGTGAGAGAAACTTGTTTAGAGAGGTTTTTCTAAGGAAAATAAATTACTGCGGAATTTGTAGTTTCTTTTATTTGGGATGAAGTGATAGATATTGAGATAGGAGCTCTGGGAGTATCAACGACCCAATTAGTTGGGAAGGATAGATTTTCCCATTTTATCAACTGATGTTCCATTTTTTTATTCAATGGGTCTGTTAGCACTAGGGTACTGGATTGAGATGTTTTACTAGGGGTATGAAAGACTGCAGGAAACAAGGTATTAGTATGCCTAAAGCATCCCCTAATTTGGATAGATATATTTGTCCTGGTTGGACACATGTCAAATACAGTCGTTCTAATCTGGATTTTTTAAATATTTTCAATATTCTCATCAAAAGTATAAGCAGAAAAATTTGGATAACAGTCAAATTAAACAGAACCATTAAAAAGAGGGGAAACTATTCCACGAATTAGGGAATCAGTGAATTTGTTATGGGTCATATCCCTTACTGTGCATAGAAAATATGAATCTATTCCTTTATGCACAAGTGGGCTAATTAAAAAGAGGGGAAACTATTCCACGAATTAGGGAATCAGTGAATTTGTTATGGGTCATATCCCTTACTGTGCATAGAAAATATGAATCTATTCCTTTATGCACAAGTGGGCTAATTCCGATTCTAATACATCCAAAATGAAGATAATTTGGTCCATGTTTCTTGGCTTCATTCTGGATGTCTTTAGCATTTATTAGTGGAATTGTTTGACTGACATCGTTATTTTGTAGTATTTTTCTTACTGATTATTTTACAATTACCCTTGCTACAGCTTTAAGGTGAAACATATTCAGGTCTTGGTACACACGACTGGGGGAAATGGGGGGTAATTTCCATGCTGCTTCAGGCTGAGTCTCAACCTCTTCTATACTAGAATGGTTTATGCTTTGGGATCTATTGTATGTGACCATAGATTCTAAACTATTTACAGAATCAGGTTCAAGAGTACTCTGATCTTCATCATGTTTAAGATCTCTATAAGACATTGAGGGAGAATCCATTATAGTAGATTTTACTATTTCTACACAGAAAAGAAGGGCGTTTAGTCTCGTGTCTTCCCTAAAGAATATTATACAGGCTCCTGGTCGACTGCTCAGGCAGAAACTAGTAACTCTTGCTACAAAATTCTAAAACACACACTTTTACAAAACAGAGCGAATAGCTTTTATCAGAATGAGTTCTGATATCATACCGAGGGAGAAATGAAGTCCTTGGGCTCTGATACCATTTGTAGAAGAAATCAGAAGACCAGATGGCAAGAGGAGACAACGCATGAGACAAGTTTGATAGTCAAGCTTCAATCTCTAATAGAGGAGGCCTCTGACAAGCTATTTTGAGGAGATCAACTTACAAATGGTATCAGAGCCCAAGGACTTCATTTCACCTCGGGTATGATATCAGAACTCATTCTGATAAAATTTATTCGCTCTGTTTTGTAAAAGTGTGTGTTTTAGAATTCTGTAGCAAGAGTTACTAGTTTCTTTCTGAGCAGTCAGCCAGGAGCTTGTCTAATCTTCTTTAGGGAAGACACAAGACTAAACGCCCTTCTTTTCTATGCAGAAATAGTAAAATCTACTACTATGGATTCTTCAGTCTGCTATCATTCTGTAGATAGCACTGTAGATAGTACCGTTTCTACTTTTGAACCTTCATTCTATTTAATGATCCATTACATGCCTACCATCGAAACTTTAGATCCCAGAATCAAAGAAATCTACAAAGGAATGATACCTCTAGGTACTCCTAGATATGGGTTAGGGTATATAGAACAATGTGACCAAATCATCCCAGACTGCAGATTTTCTAATCCCTTACCCAGTGACATACAAAGACCTACTGTGGATGAAATTCATAAATTTCATTCAATTATGAGAGGATGCCAGAAAGGATCTATTGATGAAAAATGGATCAATAAAATGTTAAACTGGGATTTATTTACAAATACCGAAACAAATGACTTTAACTCAGCCATGTCAGATCCTGAGAAAATCAAACTTTCTAAAGATTGGCAGAAATATATATCTGACAATAACCTGTGGATTTCCTACTTTGAATGGAGGAAATTAAACCAAAAGGCTATAGTCCAAATGATGGGAGAAAGATCTGAGATTCCTCCCAAACACAAATGGAAAATTATTGAAGGGCATACTGTAGAATCTAATTTCACTTTTCCAACTTTCAAAGGGATTGTCCTAGAGGACAATAAAACACAAGTTAAAGCAGTTCCCCTACTTCTTTCTGAAGAAGCCATCTAGCTTTATGGAATTGATAAAAGAGTCCAGTCAGTGTCAGAACAAATAAAATGGACTAATACTTCCTTGAGAGGCATGGCTACCCACACATTTGTAACTAATGACTATGCTAGAAAAGGACAAATTGTAGATCTGTAGATATCTACAAATACTATTGTACATTCTGTCAATCAAATTCAAGAAAAGTTCACAGATGTGAAAGACAAAATGGATTCTGCTTTATGTGAAATTTATTATAAATCCAGAGAGTTCACAAGAAACCATGAAGAACTTATGGAAGGACTGGGACAATCTTTCTCTAAGATGGGAAAGACACTGACCAAAATAAGACAGAAGGATAGCAACCCTGATAAGCCTATCCCTGATCTGTTCATCCTTCCAAACCCTTCCATCTCAATACTGTCTCCTGTATATAATCCTTCTGAGGAAGTAATCCAAAAAATATCCCTTCACTATTTTCCTCCAGAAGAAGAAAAAATAGAATCCTCTGTAAAAGACCATCATTCTCTAGTGACTATCAAGAATCTTGCATATGAAAATCTACCACACCATACCAGCAGACCCTCATCTCCATAACTAATAGGTAAAGGAAGATTTCCTGAATCACAGACATTTGCTGAAGACTGGTTCCAAGAATGGAACATTGATAGCTTGTCTGTAGCACAAATTAGACAAATGATAGAAAGAATGTATGTCTCTTATAAGATTATGTGCATGAAAGGAAAGACAGAAATAGAGACATGCAAATCTATTATCCAGTGCTTCACAGGCACTCTCAACAAATGGTGGGATGTCATTTCTTCCCCTGTAATGATTGCCAAGATGGAAGCCGAAGTCCTCAGGGATGAGCAGGGAGATATTGTTTATCACACTGATGGATCTCCCCATAATAACATGATTGGTGCTCTCACCACAGAAATTCTTGAGCACTGGTGTGGAACTGAATCTGAATTAGTTGACAAACATGAGCTAATCCTCATGAATATGAAGTGCAGGAAGATGTCTGAGTATGAATAATTTCACAAAGAATGGACTCGGAGAATATTTGAGGTCCAGGATAGTCAAAACCTTCTCTGGATGCAGATATACTTGGCAGCTATACCAAGTAAATTTGTTGAATATCTAAAAATGCAAGAAGTTTTCAAACTTCCTTATGAAATGTACACATGGGGGGAAATCTATTCCTTAATTACTAAAGCCTTGATTGGACTATGTACAAGTATGAAAGTCCAGAACTCTGTATCTAAGGTATCTTATCTCCCTGATCAAAAATCTATTTGTGAGAAATATGGTTTATACATTACAGACCACATTAGGAAGAAAAGAAAAAAGAAAAGGGAAGTCAGGGAAGAAAAAGGGAGAAGACCCAAATACAGATATCGGCCTAGAACCCATTATTATGACCCTGAGAATATAAAATTAAAAACCCATACCTATCAGGATAAACAACAAGTTCAGTGATGGATATGTGGAAAACCTGGGCATATGGCTCATAACTTCCAAGATAATATAGCCTCTAGAAAATCAAAAGGAAAACTCTCAGAACAAAAGGCTAAAGAGGCTCAGGAAAAAAGATAAGTGGCTCTAAGGGTGCACTGTAATAGGTGTGGAGACAATGATCATGAAACCAACTAGTGTCCTTATAACCCATTCAAAAGAGAAGAAGTCCATCTTCTCCAAGAAGGATGTTGTTCAGACTCTGATAGTAAATCTGAGTTTCATTATAGCTCAGAAGAAGAAATATTAATCAACTAAGATTGTAATTGCAGAAATCCAAATTTCTGTTCTTGCAAAAGTAATACAGACAGTTCTGACTCTGAATCAGAACCAGAGATGAAGAGAAAATTAAAAGTCTGTATGTTCCACAACACAGAAGATCAAGAAGCACAAATGCTGGCCCAAATCAAAGCCTTGCTTGAAGGTGAAATGAAAAATTCACTTCTTGATACTTTTGTGAAAACTGTTAAAACTGAACAAAGGGCCAAAATTATTGAACCTTTTAAGAGAGAACCTTTGTTCATTGATGCCTCCTTTGACAGAAACACTAAAAATTTCATTAAATATAACAGAGAGGAAAAATTACAGAATACCTCTATGACTGATCTAGATAAGGAGGTACTTCTATTGAAAAAAGAAATTTCTGGACTAAAAGAAAAAATCAAGAGAATGGAAGAAGAAGTTGAATATAGCTTCAAAATTGATTCCTGGGCTAGACAAGAAATCAAAGAAATCAAAGAAAAATTGGAATCAATTCCCCCGCCTTTAGAAGATGCTCCTTTTGAGAGTCGAAGGTCAGTAATGAGAGAGAAAACGGCTGCTCATATGCAAGGGCTAACATCCATGAAAATTATGCCCATCAGATTTCAAAAATACCAGGTCAGGATCATGCTAGAAATTAATGGAGAAATATTCAAGTTGAATGCATTATTGGATACTGAATCATATATGAATCTGGTAAATAAAATCCTGATTCTCGCAAAGTATTGGATTCCCAGTAATTATTTTTCCATATGACTGGGAAATGTAAATACTAATATGTGTTATGAGATTTCTAAAGGCATTTTGCTATTTGATGAATACGCCTTAGGAATGAAGTATTTATTAACAGATTTTCCAGTGGACTGTATTCTGGGTACACCATTCCTCTCTGTAGTAGAACCTCACGGTTCTTATAAAAGTCCTACATGTGATCCAGGATACTTTATTACTCTACCTAGTATTAAAGGTCATCCTCCCAAAAGAATAGAATTACCATTCATATCAGAATCTCACACCCAAATTGTTTATTGTTCTAAAAGTATGGTAATTATAAATACTTGGGACGACTACAGAAATGGTCTAGCTACTCATTATCTAGATGACAATACTCCTTAGGAGATATACAAAGAAAATTGGGTACCGAATTGGCAATTAAGATCTTCAGAAGGAATAGAATTCGGATTGCCAAGATTCTCAAGGAATACCAGCATTACCAAGGAGGTCATCTTACAAATGAGTTTCCTCGAAACAGCTTGTCAGAGGCCTCCTCTGTCAGAGATTGAAGCTTGACTATCATACTTTTCTCATGCGATGTCTCCTCTTGCCATCTGGTCTTCTTATTTCTTCTACTCTCGGCAGAACCAATATCATCGGGTTAACTGCCTTACTCTGTCCGCCTTGTGAACCCCACCACTTGGACTCCACCAAGATTTTGTGGCCTTATGTGAACCCTATAGCCGGCTTTTAGCAAATCTCTGCACCTACAACTGCCCTATAGCGACCTCCTTGCCTTCGCGGGACTTACTACGAGTGCTCGACAGACGCTTTATACCAGACTACCAGTGAACTTTATCTCCGGATGAGTGAACTTCAGCAGACAGTACCAAGGAACACCGAGTGAAAATACAGGAAAATAAGAAAAATCACAACGAGCGCATGTTACGGAGACAATAATTGAAACTGCAGAGATGAACACATGATGCAGAAGACTTCTTTATATTAAAATCAGAGCATAACGCTAGGGTATTACAAATTTGTGCAGGATGCATAGAGCAAGAGTAGGATTCTCGTATTCCCTCACTCACAACTTAATTACAGACTCAATGAAGGACACAAAGATTTATAAAGAAGGGAAGCTTAGAGACTTGGACTGACTGACTTACTAATACTCACTGAACTCCTCCCGAATATGAGCTCTCATCCTTTTCTTATACAAATTTTTGAAGTAAGAGTCATCATGAAGAAAGGCCTTGAGAAGACATTGGGCCTTATGATTCGACCACTAAATCTTACTTTATGGATTTGGCGATAGAGATCGCGCAATATCCTCTGACCAAATCATGAACTTTATTTCATATCAACCAAAAGTAGATAGAACAGTAAGTCTGATGGGGTATTCATGCAAGATTCCCCAATTAGAGAACAGACAAACATGACATAAAGTAGAGGATCTTGGAAATGTGGGTCAAACTGCACTAAAAGTCAGAGAAGTGCTCCGAGTTTCCAAGATGCTCATTATTACAAGAGGACAATAATTACAAAGTGGATGTTGATTATGGTAACCCACTAAACCCGAATAGCACCACTGTCGGCCATTTAGACATGAATACATGTGATTACACTGTGGAGTTAGTTACGTCAACCCATGGAAGCCGACTGCCACCAGTTTTCTGGCAGTAAGACTATTATCATTCCATTGGATGATCATGGAATTGACAAAATCTATAAGGGTCCCAATGCTGAGTATACACTTCTAGGTACAATTTCGGATCTTCATCACTATCTTCATCTTGTTGAAGTACATACCTGGTTCTGATGATCCATGGATGTCTTTCTCTAATAAAAATCATTTTATATTCTTCTTCAGAATAGAGGTCTCTAACAGTCTAGAAACTCCTGTTTGGGAATAGAAACATCCTAGTTGTTTCTGTAACATCAGGATGTATTCCTCTTGGATGTAGCCCAAATTTTTGCCACCAATCTGATAACCAATCAGGTTCAGGAGATGTAATAAATGTCACAGAAAATTTGATCATACAGTAGTAGTATATGTACCTATCTGTCCACAAGCAGACATTGTACCACATTGCTTTGTATTGTAAATAGTTTATTTCAAACAATCTTTCCCGTGGATCCTGATTTGGCCAGGATTGCAAGGTTCTCATTCTATTTATTTGAAAAAAATTCCATTCTGAAGTTTCTTGCCAAGTTTGGGTTTGTTCACAAAACCATTCTCTATTATCAGATCTAATTCTGCTAAGATTGCCCATTTCAACCAACTTTTGTTTGGAAGCAATTGTGGATGCATGATTCATTCTTCCAATTATGTGTTGAGGGGGTATCACATGAACGTTGGTATTCCTTGAGAATCCTGGCAATCTGAATTCTATTCCTTCTGAAGATCTTAATTGCCAATTTGGTACCCAATTTTCTTTGTATATCTCCCAAGGAGTATTGTCATCTAGATAAATGAGTAGCTGGACCATTTCTGTAGTCATCCCAAGTATTTATAATTACCATACTTTTAGAACAATAAGCAATTTGGGCATGAGATTCTGATATCAATGATAATTCTATTATTTTGGGAGGATGACCTTTAATACTAGGTAGAGTAATAAAGTATCCAGGATCACATGTAGGACTTTGATAAGAACCGTGAGGTTCTACTGCAGAGAGGAATGGTGTACCCAGAATATAGTCCACTGGAAGATCTGTTAATAAATACTTTATTCCTAAGGCGTATTCATCAAAGAAAAAAATGCCTTTAGGAATCTCATAATACATATTAGTATTTACATTTCCAATTCCCATGGTAGAATAATCACTGGGAATCCAATACTTTTCAGGAATCAGGCTTTTATTTACCAGATTCATATATGATCCAGTATCCAATAATGCATTCAACTTGAATATTTCTCAATTAATTTCTAGCATGATCCTAACCTGGTATTTTTGAAATCTGATGGGCATAATTTTCATGGTTGTTAGCCCTTTCAGATGAGCATCCGTTTGCGCTCTCACTACTGACCTTGGACTCTCAAAAGGAGCATCTTCTAAAGGTGGGGGAATTGAGTCCAATTTTTCTTTGATTTCTTTTATTTCCTGTCTAGCCCAGGAATCGATTTTGAAGCTATATTCAACTTCTTCTTCCATTCTCTTGATTTTTTCTTTTAGTCCAGATATTTCTTTTTTCAATAGAAGTACCTCCTTAGCTAGATCGGTCATAGAGGTATTCTTTAATTTTACCTCTTTGTTATATTTAATGAAAGTCTTAGTGTTTCTATCAAAGGAGGCATCAATGAACAAAGGTTCTCTCTTAAAAGGTTCAGCAGTTTTGGCCCTTTGTTCAGTTTTAACAGTTTTCAAAAAAGTATCAAGAAGTGAATTTTTCATTTCACCTTTAGGCAAGGCTTTGATTTGGGCCAACATTTGTGCTTCTTGATCTCCTCTGTTGTGGAACATACAGACTTTTAATTTTCTCTTGATCTATGGTTCTGATTCAGAGTCAAAACTATCTGTATTACTTTTGCAAGAACAAAAATTTGGATTTCTACAATTACAATCTTGGTTGAATAATATTTCTTCTTCTGAGCTATAATGAAACTCAAAAGTACTATTAGAGTCTGAACAACATCCTTCTTGGAGAAGATGGACTTCTTCTCTTTTGAATGGGTTATAAGGACACTGGTTGGTTTCATGATCATTGGCTCCACACCTATTACAGTGCACCCTTAGAGCCACTTGTCTTTTTTCTTGAGCCTCTTTAGCCTTTTGTTCTTAGAGTTTTCCTTTTGATTTTCTAGAGGCTATATTATCTGGGCAGTTATGAGCCATATGCCTAGGTTTTCCACATATCCAGAACTGAACTTGTTGTTTAGCTTGATAGGTATGGGTTTTTAATTTTATATTCTCAGGCTCATAATAATGGGTTCTAGGCTGATATTTGTATTTGGGTCTTCTCCCTTTTTCTTCCCTAACTTCCCTTTTCTTTTTTCTTTTCTTTCTAATGGGGTCTGTAATGTATAAACCATATTTCTCACAAATAGATTTTTGATCAGGGAGATAAGATAGCTTAGATATAGAGTTTTGGAATTTCATACTTGTACATAGTCCAATCAAGGCTTTAGTAATTAAGGAATAGATTCCCCCCCATGTGTACATTTCATAAGGAAGTTTGAAAACTTCCTGCATTTTCAGATATTCAACAAATTTACTTGGTATAGCTGCCAAGTATACCTGCTTCCAGAGAAGGTTTTGACTATCCTGGACCTCAAATATTCTCTGAGTCCAGTCTTTGTGAAATTCTTCATACTCAGACATCTTACTACACTTCATATTCATGAGGATTAGCTCATGTTTGTCAGATAATTCAGATTTGGTTCCACACCAATGCTCAAGAATTGTTGTGGTGAGAGCACCAATCCTGTTATTATGGGGAGATCCATCAGTGTGATAAACAATATCTCTCTGTTCATCCCTGAGGACTTCAGCTTCCATATTGGCAATCATTACAGGGGAAGAAATGACTTGCCACCATTTGTTGAGAGTGCCTGTAAAGCACTGGATAATAGATTTACATGCCTCTATTTTTGTCTTTCCTTTCATGCACATAATCTTATAAGAGACATGCATTCTGTCAATCATTTGTCTAATTTGTGCTACAGACAAACTATCAATGTTCCATTCTTGGAACCAGTCTTCAACAAATGTGTATGATTCAGGCAATCTTCCTTTATGTATTAGGTCTATATTTAAGGGTCTGCTGGTATGGTATGGTAGATTTTCATATGCATGATTCTTGATAGTCACCAGAGAATGATTGTCTTTTGCAGAGGATTCTGGTTTTTCTTCTTCTGGAGGAAAATGGTGAGGGAATCTTTTTTGGATTACTGTCTCATAAGGCTTATATACAGGAGACATTATTGAGATGGAAGGGTTTGGAAGGATGAATGGATCAGGGATAGGCTTATTAGGGTTGCTATCCTTCTGTCTTATTTTGGTCGGTGTCTTTCCCATCTTAGAGAAAGCTTGTCCCAGTCCTTCCATAAGTTCTTCATGGTTTCTTGTGGACTCTCTGGATTTATAAGAAATTTCACATAAAGCAGAATCCATTTTATCTTTCACATCTGTGACCTTTTCTTGAATTTCATTAACAGAATGTACAATAGTATTTGTAGATTTCTGCAGATCTACAATTTGTCCTTTTCTAGCATAGTCATTGGTTACAAATGTGTGGGTAGCCATGCCTCTCAAGGAAATATTAGTCTAGTTTATTTGTTCTGATACTGATTGGACTCTTTTATCAATTCCAGAAAGCTAGATGGCTTCTTCAGAAAGTAGCAAGGGAACTGCTTTAACTTGTCTGTTATTGTCCTCTAGGACAATCCCTTTGAAAGGTGGAAAAGTGGAATTAGATTCTACAGTATTCCCTTCAATACTTTTCCATTTGTGTTTGGGAGGAATATTAGAGATTTCTCCCATCATTTGGACTACAGCCTTTTGGTTTAATTTCCTCCATTCAAAGAAGGAAATCCACACGTTATTTTCAGATATATATTTCTGCCAATCTTTAGAAAGTTTGATTTTCTCAGTATCTGACACGGCTGAGTTAAAGTCATTTGTTTCAGGATTTGTAAATAAATCCCAGTTTAGCATTTTCTTGATCCATTTTTCATCAATAGATCCTTTCTGGCATCCTCTCATAATTGAATGAAATTTATGAATTTCATCCACAATAGGTCTTTGTATGTCAAAGTGTAAGGGATTAGAAAGCCTGCAGTCTGGGATGATTTGGTCACATTGTTCTATATACCCTAACCCATATCTAGGAGTACTTGGAGGTCTCATGCCTTTGTAGATTTCTTTGATTCTGGGATCTAAAGTTTCAATGGTAGGCATGTAATGGATCATTAAACAGAATGCAGGTTCAGAAGTAGAAACAGTACTATCTTCAGTGTTATCTACAGAACTATAGCAGACTGAAGAATCCATAGTAGTAGATTTTACTATTTCTTCACAAAAAAGTAGGGCGTTTAGTCTTGTGTCTTCCCTAAAGAAGATTAGACAAGATCCTGGCCGACTGCTCAAGCAGAAACTAGTAACTCTTGCTACAGAATTCTAAAACACACACTTTTTCAAAATAGAGTGAATAGATTTTATCAGAATGAGTTCTGATATCATACCCAGGGTGAAATGAAGTCCTTGGGCTCTGATACCATTTTTAAGTTGATCTCCTCGAAACAGCTTGTCAGAGGCCTCCTTTATTAGATATTAAATCTTGGCTATCAGACTTGTCTCATGCATTGTCTCCTCTTGCCATCTGGTCTTCAGATTTCTGCTACAAATGGTATCAGAGCCCAAGGACTTCGTTTCGCCCTGGGTATGATATCATAACTCATTCTGATAAAAGCTATTCGCTCTGTTTTGTAAAAGTGTGTGTTTTAGAATTCTGTAGCAAGAGTTACTAGTTTCTACCTGAGCAGTCAGCCAGGAGCCTATCTAATCTTCTTTAGGGAAGACACAAAACTAAACTCCCTGCTTTTCTGTGCAGAAATAGTAAAATCTACTATAATGGATTCTCGCTCAATTTCTTATAGAGATGTTAAAAATGTTGAAGATCAGAGTACTCCAGAACCTAATTCTGTAAATAGTTTAGAATCTATGTTCGCATACAATAGATCCCAAAGAATAAACCATGCTAGTATAGAAGAGGTTGAGACTCAGCCTCAAGCAGGATGGAAATTACCCCCCATTTCCCCCAGCCGTGTGTACCAAGACCTGAATATGTTTCAACTTAAGGCTGTAACAAGGGTAATTGTAAAAGAATGAGTAAGAAGAATACAAGAAAACAACGATGTCAGTCAAACAATTCGACTAATAAATGCTAAAGAGATCCAGAATGAAGCCAAGAAACATGGAACAAATTATCTTCATTTTGGATGTATTAGAATTGGAATTAGCCCATTGGTGCATAAAGGAATAGATTCATATGTTCTATGCACAGTAAGGGATATGACCCATAACAAATTCACTGATTCCCTAATTGGTGGAATAGTTGCCCCTCTTTCTAATGGACCTATCTATTTTGATTGTTATCCAAATTTTTCTGCTTATACTTTTGATGAGAATATTGAAAATATTTTAAAACTCCATATTAGAATGACTGGATTTGACATGTGTCCAACCAGGACAAATATATCTATCCAAATTAGGGGATGATTTAGGCATACTAATACGTTGTTTCCTACAGTCTTTCATACACCTAGTAAAACATCTCAATCCAATACCCTAGTGCTAACGAACCCATTGAATCAAAAAATGGAACATCAGTTGATAAAATGGGAAAATCTATCCTTCCCAACTGATCAGGTCATTGATACTCTCAGATCTCCTATCTCAATATATATCACTTCAGCCCAGATAAAAGAAACTGCAAATTCTGTAGTAATTTCTTTTCCTCAGAGAAACCTCTCTAAACAAGTTTCTCTCACACATAACTATCCAAATCCCTCGTCATCTACTTCATCCTTCTGTTTACACACCTCCTTTCATTCTCTAGCTAATAAAGCTGGCCAAGTTCCATTCGCAGTAAAATGATTTGATTGTGGAGAACTTATTACCTTGTCTACTCTTTCTGCATTCAGAGAAGAAGAAAGGGTCCAGTTTGAACATGCTAATCATAATCCCAGGACAAATTTACCTCCACCAAACTCTACTGCCAAAGAACAATGCCTTCATCCTCAATGTTCAGATATTCCTTTTCCACATGATTCCCATGTTTTGGTTATCCAAACCAACCCTTATACATAAATAAATCATAGAAGACAAGCTTATTTTCCTGAATATATAAGGAAACCCTCATCTCCAAAAATCCAAAAGTTTCTCTCATTAATGAAAGAATGCAAGAAAGACATAGTCAATGTTGAATGGATGAAAGAAATGCTCAACTGGGATTTATTCATGCATCCAAAAACTGAAGCCTTTGCCAAGAAAACTTCAAATGAAGAAAAAATAGAGCTAGCCTTGCAATGGAAACATTTTATGGACTCTAAAGGAATATTTATTTCTTTTTATGAATGGAATGTCTTAAAAGAAAATCCTAGAAGATCTTGTTCTAAGATCTTAATCCCACAACGAGCAAATTCTATATGTTGTCCTGTTCAAACTCTTTTTGTATCATATATTGAAAGAGAAATAGGTAGATTAAAAAATCTATCAGGGCTCAAAAGAATAATATTGAACAGGAATAGATTCTCTAGGTTGAACATAAAAAATATCATGTTTTGATTGAGCTAAAAATACAAGGGATACCTTTCAAATTGAAAGCATTGATAGATACAGGATCATATTTGAATATGCTACATAAGGATATTATTCCTGTATCTTTATGGCAAAAGGCTCAAGCATTAGTTGTTGGATTGGGAAATATCCCAAACGAAATCTCTTTCCAAATACCAGAAGTTGTTCTTTGCTTCCAAGATGATTGTCTAAAATTGAAATTTCTCTTAGCAGACATCCCTATTGCCTGCATCCTTGGTACCCCTTTTCTTGCAGCAGTATCTCCACATGGCTCCACAATGGTGACCAAAGAGAGACCAGGGTATTTCATCAGTGTCCCTTCTCTAAAGGGAAAATATGTTATAAAACTTCCTTTTGTCTCTACCCACAGGACTTCAGATATGGTGCAAATGATTAAAGAAAAGAGTTCAAAGATAAAAGAATTAAAAGAATTTCAATCAGGGGTGAGAATAAAAGAACAGCTTGGCAAGGAAGCAATACAGCATAAGATTTCTCTGATAAAGCAAGAATTTATTAATACAGTCTGCTCAGAAAACCCTACAGCCTTTTGGAAACAGAAGAGACATGAAGTTTCTCTTCCCTACAAAGAAGAATATCAAGGAAAGTCATGCAAAAGTAGGGCTATACCTATGAATGCAGAATACCAAAAATTATGTGCAGAAGAAATAAAGGGTTTGCTTAGTAAAGATTTAATCAGAGAATCTACTAGTCCATGGAACTGCTATGGGTTTTATGTCAATAAACATTCTGAACAAATAAGAGGTGTTCCAGATTAGTAGTAAATTATAAACCCTTAAACAAAGTTCTAGCTGATGACACATATGCAATCCCCAACAAAAGAAGTTTTGTGACCAGAATTGTAGGAGCAAAAATATTTTCAAAATTTGACTTGAAATCAGGATTCTGGCAAGTTGCAATCAGAGAAGAACATAAGTTCAAGAAAGCTTTTAATGTCCCTACTGGACATTATGAATGGAATGTGATGCCCTTTGGCTTGAAAAATGCACCAGCCAAATTTCAAAGAGTAATGGATGACTCTCTTAAGCCATATTTTGATTGCCTTATTGTTTATATTGATGACATACTTGTATTTTCTCCTTCTATAGAACAACACTTCAAACACTTGAAGAAATTGCTACAAGCAGTAAAGCAAGCAGGCCTAGTCTTCTCCAAAAAGAAGATTGATCTCTTCAAGACCGAAATAAAATTCCCAGGCCATACTATTGATAATGGAAAATTGACTCTGCAAACCCATGCTATAGAATTTGCAGACAAGTTTCCTGACAAGATTCTTGACAAAACACAGCTACATAGATTTTTGGGCAGCCTAAATTATATTAGCCATTTTTATAAAAAATGTGCCCAAGATAGAAAACTTTTAAATGAAAGATTAAAAAAGGATCCAAGCCCATGGACAGAAGCCCACACTCAAGTCGTGAAGAATATCAAAACAAAAACCAAGAATCTTCCTATCCTCCATATCTCTGATGATGATCTCCCCAAAATCGTTGAAATAGATGCAAGCAATGTAGGGTGGGGAGTTGTACTTAAACAAGTTAGGCATAAGGATGGAAAAAAGAAGGAAGAAATCATTCAGTTTGCTTCAGGGCTATGGCAAGATGCAGAGAAAAACTATTCTGCACTAGATAAAGAAATTAAAGCTGCCCTAAATGCCATCCAAAAGTTTGAAATTTATTTGATCTATAATTTTTTTTTATTAAGAACAGATGTTGCAGCCATGAGAAAAGTCCTTAATAAAGAATTAAAGTCCCCAAGGGATTCTAAATTTGCTAGATGGCAAGCCTTATTTAGCAATTTTGATTTTACTATTGAGCATACCAAAGGGACTGATAACTCTATACCAGATTTCTTAAGCAGAGAACACCTTCATAATATTTGCTTAATAATCTATGTGCAGCTTAGAAATGGCACAGAAACATTAGTCAATACTCCTGATTCATTAAGATGGGAAACATATGCAGCAGAATGGGAACCCCATTGGGAGTTAAGAAGCACAAAAATCTGGTCTCAGACGACCCATCTATCATATTCCAATCTGGTACCAGAAGTAAGAGGAAGAAGGGTCTCAAATGTCCTGGCCCCTATAATCCAAAGAACCAATGCAAAGGCAGTTGAAGCACAAAATGCTCTAACAGAACTATTCCATGATATTATTTTAGTCTGGGATATAAGGGATAACATAGGCAACAATTAGCAATACTTCTACCTAAATAGGCCAAGGTTACTATTTCATTGGCCCGAAAGAAATCCCAATATTATTTTTCCAGAAATTGGCTTCAACTATACGGAATATAAAGAATTATGGTGGAATTTCATCCAACAGGAAGAATTCCTCACTTTAGTTAAATTTGGAAATGTTAACACTGCAACATCAGGAAGACCACCTCTTTGGTTAGCAGATTGGTGGAAGGACTTTGGTTTAAATAAAGGAGCAATTGACCTAGGAATTATGAACTCCATTTCTCCTTTACAGTCAGTACAAGATCTTTTCCAAACAGGGCCAAATGATGGAGAATTATTATGTTCATTTATCCTCAATCATTTCCAATGGGCTGTTAAAACAAAAACTATTATACAAATCTTGAATGGACAACCTTTTATAGCACAGAAAATATATACTAAATGTTGGGATACACTCAACTATCCCGAAAGATTCTCAGGACATATTCAAAATGACTAATTCATGACACCAGCCGGTTTCTGTGGGTTGACGTAAATAACTCCACAGTGTAATCACATGTATTCATGTCTAAATTTCCGACATAGGTGCCATTTGGGTTTAGTGGGTTACCGTAATCAACATCCACTTTGTAATTATTGTCCTCTTGTAATAATGAGCATATTGGAAACTCAGAGCACTTCTCTGATTTTTGGTGCAGTTTGACCCACATTTCCAAGATCCTCTACTTTATGTCATGTTTGTCTGTCCTCTGATCGGGGAATCTTGCACGACTACCTCGTCAGACTTACTGTTCTAACTACTTTCGGTCGATATAAAATAAAGTTCATGATTTGGTTGGAGGATCTTGCACGATCTCTAGCGCCAAATCCATAAAGTAAGAATTAATGGTCAACACATAGGGCCCATCATCTTCTTAAGGCCTTTCTTCATGATGACTCTTCCTTCACAAATTTGTATAAGAAAAGGATGAGAGCTCATATTAGGGAGGAGGTCAGTGAGTATTAGTAATTCAGTCAGTCCGAGTCTCTAAGCTTCCCTTCTGTCTGAAGCTTTGTGTCCTTCATTAAGTCTGTAATTAAGTTGTGAGTGAGCGAATACAAGCATCCTGCTCTTGCTCTGTGCATCCTGCACAAAGTTGTAATGCCCTGGCGTTATGCTCTGCCTTTAGGAATCTCATAATACATATTAGTATTTACATTTCCCAGTCCTATGGTAGAATAATTACTGGGAATCCAATACCTTGCAGGAATCAGGATTTTATTTACTAGATTCATATCTGATCCAGTATCCAATAATGCATTCAACTTGAATATTTCTCCATTAATTTCTAGCATGATCCTGACCTGGTATTTTTGGAATCTGATGGGAATAGTTTTCATGGTTGTTAGCCCTTGCATATGAGCAGCCGTTTTCTCTCTCACTACTAACCTTGGAATCTCAAAAGGAGCATCTTCTAAAGGCAGGGGAATTGAGTCCAATTTTTCTTTGATTTCTTTGATTTCCTGTCTAGCCCAGGAATCAATTTTGAATCTATATTCAACTTCTTCTTCCATTCTCTTGATTTTTTCTTTTAGTCCAGAAATTTCTTTTTTCAATAGAAGTACCTCCTTACCTAGATCGGTCATAGAGGTATTCTATAATTTTGCCTCTCTGTTATATTTAATGAAAGTATTAGTGTTTCTGTCAAAGGAGGCATCAATGAACAAAGGTTCTCTCTTAAAAGGTTCAGCAGTTTTGGCCCTTTGTTCAGTTTTAACAGTTTTCACAAAAGTATCAAGAAGTGAATTTTTCATTTCACCTTCAAGCAAAGCTTTGATTTGGGCCAGCATTTTTTCTTCTTGATCTCTTTTGCTATGGAACATATAGAATTTTAATATTCTCTTGATCTCTGGTTCTGATTCAGAGTCAGAACTGTTTGTATTAATTTTGCAAGAACAAAAATTTGGATTTCTGCAATTACAATCTTGGTTGATTAATATTTCTTCTTCTGAGATATAATGAAACTCATAAGTACTATCAGAGTCTGAACAACATCCTTCTTGGAGAAGATGGACTTCTTCTCTTTTGAATGGGTTATAAGGACACTGGTTGGTTTTATGATCATTGGCTCCACACCTATTACAGTGCACCCTTAGAGCCACTTGTCTCTTTCCCTGAGCCTCTTTAGCCCTTTGTTCTGAGAGTTTTCCTTTTGATTTTATAGAGGCAATATTATCTGGGTAGTTATGAGCCATATGCCTAGGTTTTCCACATATCCAGCACTGAACTTGTTGTTTAGCCTGATAGGTAAGGGTTTTTAATTTTATATCCTCAGGCTCATAATACGGGGTTCTAGGCCGATATCTGTATTTGGGTCTTCTCCCTTTTTCTTCCCTGACTTCCCTTTTCTTTTTTCTTTTCTTTCTAATGGGGTTTGTAATGTATAAACCATATTTCTCACAAATAGATTTTTGATCAGGGAGATAAGATACCTTAGATACAGAGTTCTGGACTTTCATACTTGTACATAGTCCAATCAAGGCTTTAGTAATTAAGGAATAGATTTCCCCCCACGTGTAAATTTCATAAGGAAGTTTGAAAACTTCCTGCATTTTCAGATATTCAACAAATTTACTTGGTATAGCTACCAAGTATACCTGCTTCCAGAGAAGGTTTTGACTATCCTGGACCTCAAATATTCTCTGAGTCCAGTCTTTGTGAAATTCTTCATACTCAAACATCTTCATGCACTTCAGATTCATGAGGATTAGCTCATGTTTGTCAGCTAATTCAGATTCGATTCCACACCAGTGCTCAAGAATTGCTGTGGTGAGAGCACCAATCATGTTATTATGGGGAGATCCATCAGTGTGATAAACAATATCTCCCTGTTCATCCCTGAGGACTTCAGCTTCCATCTTGGCAATCATTACAAGGGAAGAAATGACTTCCCACCATTTGTTGAGAGTGCTTGTAAAGCACTGGATAATAGATTTGCATGCCTTTATTTCTGTCTTTCCTTTCAAGTACATAATATTATAAGAGACATAGATTTTGTCTATCATTTGTCTAATTTGTGCTAAAGACAAACTATCAGTGTTCCATTCTTGGAACTAGTCTTCAACAAATGTCTGTGATTTAGGAAATATTCCTTTACATATTAGGTCTGGAGCTGAGGGTCTACTGGTATGGTGTTGTAGATTTTCATATGTAGGATTCTTGATAGTCACCAGAGAATGATGGTCTTTTGTAGAGGATTCTGGTTTTTCTTCTTCTGGAGGAAAATGGTGAGGGAATCTTTTTTGGATTACTGTCTCAAAAGGCTTATATATAGGAGACATTATTTAGATGGAAGGGTTTGGAAGGATGAACAGATCAGGGATAGGCTTATCAAGGTTGTTATCATTTTGTCTTATTTCGGTCAGTGTCTTTCCCATCTTAGAGAAATCTTGTCCCAGTCCTTCCATAAGTTCTTCATGGTTTTTTGTGGACTCTCTGGATTTATAAGAAATTTCACATAAAGCAAAATCCATTTTGTCTTTCACATCTGTGACCTTTTCTTGAATTTGATTGACAGAATGTACAATAGTATTTGTAGATATCTAGAGATCTACAATTTGTCCTTTTCTAGCATAGTCATTGGTTACAAATGTGTGGGTAGCCATGCCTCTCAAGGCAGTATTAATCCAGTTTATTTTTTCTGATACTGACTGGACTCTTTTATCAATTCCAGAAAGCTGGATGGCTTCTTCAGAAAGTAGCAGGGGAACTGCTTTAACTTGTCTGTTATTGTCCTCTAGGACAATCCCTTTGAAAGGTGGAAAAGTGGAATTAGATTCTACAGTATTCCCTTCAATACTTTTCCATTTGTGTTTGGGAGGAATCTCAGAGATTTCTCCCATCATTTGGACTACATCCTTTTGGTTTAATTTCCTCCATTCAAAGAAGGAAATCCATAGGTTATTGTGAGATATATATTTCTGCCAATCTTTAGAAAGTTTGATTTTCTCAGGATCTGACACGGCTGAGCTAAAGTCATTTGTTTTGGGATTTGTAAATAAATCCTAGTTTAACATTTTCTTGATCCATTTTTCATTAATGTATCCTTTCTTGCATCCTCTCATAATTGAATGAAATTTATGAATTTCATCCACATTAGGTATTTGTATGTCACAAGGTAAGGGATTAGAAAATCTGTAGTCTGGGATGATTTGGTCCTATTGTTCTATATACCCTAACCCATATCTAGGACTACCTGGAGGTCTCATACCTTTGTAGATTTCTTTGATTATGGGATATAAAGTTTTGATGGTAGGCATGTAATGGATCATTAAACAAAATGCAGGTTCAGAAGTAGAAATAGTACTATCTACAGTGTTATCTATAGAATGATAGCAGACTGAAGAATCCATAGTAGTAGATTTTACTATTTCTGCATAGAAAAGTCGGGCGTTTAGTCTTGTGTCTTCACTAAAGAAGATTAGAAAGGTTCCTGGCTGACTGCTCAGGCAGAAACTAGTAACGCTTGCTACAGAATTCTAAAACACATACTTTTACAAAACAGAGCGAATAACTTTTATCAGAATGAGTTTTGATATCATACCCGGGGCGAAATGAAGTCCTTGGGCTCTGATACCATTTGTAAGATGATCTCCTCGAAACAGCTTGTCAGAGGCCTCCTTTGTCAGAGATTGAAGCTTGACTATCAGACTTCTCTCATGCGTTGTCTCCTCTTGCCATCTAGTCTTCTGATTTCTGCTACTCTCGGCAGAACCAATATCGTCGAGTTAACCACTTTACTATGTCTGCCTTGTTGTAATACAACATTGATTGCGTGGTTGGCAATAGTTGTCAACCCTTAATCCCATTCAAGGGTCCATGGAAAGGGTTGTGCCAAATTGAATGGATCCATAAAATTGACTCCTTCCTTCCTAGTTTTTGCAAGAGGTTTAAACATGTTGTAGAAGGATGATTCAAAAAATATCCTTAAAGAAATGTAAATTTTTGAAATTATTTATCATTTATGAAAAATAACAAATATCATAAAATATTTAAAAAAGGGTAGATTTTTAATAACTCATCAATGTCCTCACTTCCATTGCTTGGTTGGTGAATGAGTATTGGTTCTTTACACAATAACTTTTTTTTACATTTAAAGACTAAAAGCATCTCTATTCTAGTTGACTCTTATCTATTGTGTGATATAGTGTAATCTTTCACAACATTAAACCCATTGCACAACTAACACCTCAATAAATATTCTACCATCCTATTGGTGTATGCATTATTTTATGTGTCACTTGATGAAATCTTACCAAAGAAGCTTAGACACTTTCACTACAACAAATCCCTGTGATTTGCTCTCTGTTTTGCTTCCAAAGATTGTTTTAGTGTATTTTTCTCCAATTGTTTGAAAAAATCGACGCTATTTATTGAGATGGCGTTATTTCTGGCTTTTCTTTGCATCGATCAAAACATGTAGGCGCTAATATCGCCAGAACTAGCGCCAGATTTAGCGTCGTATGTGCCTAAATAGTTAATTAGTTGAGGTGTTGGGGGTTAAGTGGATAGGGGATTTGAGGATTATGGGATTTAGGGATTTGAGGTACAGGGATTAAGGGTTAAGGGATTAGGGAATAAGGTTTAAGGGATTAAGGGTCAAGAGTTAAGGGATTTGGCACTTACGGGTTAGGTAGTTTAATGGTTAATGTCTTAAGGATTATGGGCTAGGGGATTAATTTTTAATTGCTTAGGGCATAGGGGTTTATGGATTAAGAGATTAGGGATTAGGGTTTAACTTTTTAAGGGTCAATGGTTTAGCGGTTAGGGGATTTAGGGATTTTGTGTTAAGGGGTTAGTGATTAACTAAGGTTGAGAGCTTAAGGGTTTAAGGATTGGGGCTTAAGGATTTAAGGATCAATGGCTTAGGGGTTAGGGGATTTAGGGATTTGTTGGAACTCTCTTGAAATTTGATGGAATGTCTTCCAACATGCCCATCACCAATGTCATACACTAATGTTGCACGATGAACAGTGAATGGGGCCAACGTTGAAATTTCTTCAAATTGTTCATGTATATGTTCAAATTTGACATGGTTAGACTAGACACATGCCTTAACGGTATGTGAGGGTTTCAAGACTCAAAGATGCCTAATGTCCCTGTATAATCTTTGAGATCATCCACATTTTCATCAACATTCATCATGCAGTCTCATTGTCATCATTCATCATTCACATCTACAAAATGTTTATCGAAACTCTCTTGAAATTTCATGGAACGTATTCAAACACGCCCGTCACCAATGTCATCCACCAATGCTGCACGATGAGCAGTGAATGGGGCCAATGTTGAAATTTCTTCAAACTATACCTGCATGCATCGAAATTTGACATGGTTAGACTAGACACATGCCTTGACGATATGCAAGGGTATGTAATATTCCAGATATAAAATAGTTTGTAGAACATAAATAATTAGCTAGAAATGGAAGATAAACAATGATATAAACAGAACAACACCACAATAATACCAAGCTAATACCACAATAACACCAGAAATAACACTTTGATTACTGAGAGAAATGTTCAATTGCCTCTTTGAGGGGGAAACCTCCAACAAAGAAGATCTCTATTACAATAATATCCAAGACAAAACTTCTCATACCCTCGAATCCTATTTATACTAAATATGTCTATCAAAAGAACAATCTAGAGGAAGATCATTCTAGAAGCGGAAGCATATATTAGGTCTTTTTACATTTGACTTATTCTTCCTTATTGCTAGGCCTAATTAATATTGAACTTTATTACAGGGAAATACATTATTCTACCTATGTGAGGGGTTAGATCCCTCACATGTCCTCCCTCTTAAAAACAACCTTTTCCTCAAGGCTTGAGATGAGGAAATTGTTGCAGAATGGTAGTTGGTTACCAAGTGTCATCTGTTGGAGTTGTATCTTTCCATTGGACTAACAATTCCTTGATGGTTCACTAATGCAGACGACACTCACGCTTGTCCAAAACTGCTTGTGGTTGTAGCCAAATGGAGCCTTCTTCATTTAACTCGGGAAGGTTGGTTTGAGTTTGGCACTTAGTTCCAATCACCTTCTTTAAGAAGGAAACATGAAAAATAGGATGGAGCTTAGAATGAATGGGCAAGATAATTGATAGGCCACCTATCCCACATGCTTGAGAATGGTATAAGGACCATAAAATTTGGGTGTCAGTTTCTAGCAATGGTTAGCCTTGAGGGAATTTTTCTTGTAAGGTTGCAGTCGAAGAAACACCTAATCTCCTTCTGCAAATCGACATTCAGAGTGACCTTGATCTGCTTGTTTCTTCATGCGATTCTGGGCCATGACCAAATTCTCTTTGAGGGTACAAAGAATAGCCTCTCGAACTGTAAGAATTTGGTCAACCACTTGGACCCTTGAGACACCTTACAAGTATGAGAGAACTGAAGGTGGATTTTTTCCATATACCACTTCAAAATGAGTCATGCGCATAGTTGTATGGTAAGAAGTGTTGTACCACCATTCAACTAGTGGTAACCATTGAGCCCACTAATTTTTCCTTTTCGATGCCAAACACCTTAAATATGTTTCCAAACACTTGTTGACAACTTTAGTTTGACCATCAGTCTGAGGATGATAAGTTGCGCTGAGATGCAATTGGGCACCTTGTAGCTTGAACATTTCTTGCCAAAAATTCTGGGTGAAAGTTGGGTCGTGATCAGAAAAAATAGAATGAGGCATGTCATGAAGCTTCAAGACCCGATCCATGAAAAGTTGAACCATAGTGGAGGTTGTAAATGGGTGTTGAAGAGAACATAAATGAGCATACTTGGAAAGACGATCAACTACCACTGTAATGAATGATTTGTTTTTTATTTAGGTAAGCCTACAATAAAATCCATAGAGATATCCTGCCAAATAGCAGGGGGAATCATAAGCGGTTGTAGTGTGCTAGGAAATTTGACTGTTTCTCCCTTGTTGTGTTGATAAACGTCACATTCACCCACAAAATTGCAAACATACTATTTCATACCATCCCAGAAAAAAGAACGTTTGACCCAATCAAAGGTTTTGGTAAACCCGGAGTGCCTAGCGGTGGGTGTAGCATGAATCTCATAAAGTACCGTGGATTTAAGTTTTGACTGTTTACTTAAATACAAACAACCTTTGTATTGAAGCTCATCATTGAGCCAAGAGTACCTTGGGGAGACTGTAGAATTGGCCTGCAATTGTTGTATCAGATGCAAACTTTTGGGATCGTGTAGCCATTCCTGGTGAATAACTTGGAGCCAATTTGGGACAATGAAGGAGAGAGAAAAAATGGACCCTTCATCTTCATATTTTCTATAAAGTGCATCAACAACCACATTGTCTTTTCCTTTCTTGTAAATGATCTCATAATCATATCCAAAGAACTTAGTCACCCATTTTTGTTTCTCTGGGGAGGAAAGACATTGTTCCATAAAATACTCGAGGCTTTGATGATCTATCTTAATTTGGAAGCATTGCCCCAATAGTTAAGGGTGCCAAAGATCCACGAGATGCAGAATAGCCAACATTTCCATTTCATAGAATGATTTGCCCAAATTTCACTCTGACAGTTGTTTGTTGATAAAGGACAAAGGTTGACCCTCTTGCATAACGACTGTGCCAATTCCTTTCCCAGAAGTATCCCATTCTAGGACAAAGGCCTTTGTAAAATCAGGAAGGGCCAAGACTAGAGTGGTGCACATGGCCATCTGCAAGGTTAGAAAAGCGTGAGCATCTGGTGGAGTCCAAGTGAAAGAATTATTTTTAAGGAGAGAAGTGAGAGGTGTTGCAATCTTTCCATAATTCTTAACAAGCTTGCGATAATAACCTCTTAAGCCCAGAAATACATGCAATATTTTGAGAGTCTTTGGGTGAGTCCAATCTTGCATAGATTCAATATTTTTAGGATCCACCTAGACACCGGCCTTGCCAACAAGATGACCCAAGTACTCGACTTCTGAGGCACCAAAATCACATTTAGAGTGTTTGAGGAAAATTTGGTGCTAAGAGAGTAGATGGAGAACTCAATCCACATGAGCAAGATGGGTTGTCCAGGTTTTACTATAGATGGGGATATCATCAAAGAAAACTAAGACAAAGTGATAGAGAAAAGGACGGAAGACATGATTCATGAGGCTTTGGAAAGTGGAGGGAGCATTACACAATCCAAAGGGAATGACCAAAAACTCATAGTGGCCCTCATGAGTTCTAAATGCAGTCTTAGGAATGTCTGCCTCATTCATACCAATCTGGTGGTATCTAGAACGAGGATCAAGTTTAGTAAAGACCTAGGCGCCACTCAATTCATCCAAGAGGTCATCAATGACTAGAATGGGAAATTTGTCTGTAATGGGGAGTTTGTTGAGGGCGAAGAAGTAAGAACACATGTGCCAAGAACCTTATTTATTAAGTACCATGACCATAGGATAAGAGTAGTGGCTAGTACTAGGGTGGATAAAACCTACGTTGATAAATTCTTGAACAATTTTCTCAATTTCATTTTTTTGGTAAAAAAGATGACGATAGTGACGAATATTGGGAGGAAGGATTCTTGGGACAAGGGGAATGAAATGATCATGAACACCATGGAAAGGAGGGAGTCCCTGGGGAGTGGAAAAAAACACTTTATGTTTAGAGAGGATGGATTGGAGGTCCTGCTTCACAGAGGGTGTCTCAATGGCTTGTATGGCATGGAGTTGGGAAATAATGCCAGAATGACCTTTTTTGAGTAGCTTTTCCATTTGATGGGAACTGATGATCTCCAGGGAACCGGTGGTGATGCCTTGGAACTTATATTGTTGGCCCTCCTAGTCGAATTGCATGGTTAATTCCTTAAAATCCATGAGAATGGGACCCAAAGTCCTGAGCCATTTTTCACCCAACACAATGTCACAACCGCCCATGTTGATAGCAAACATATGAGATTTCATGTGGTACTCACCAATTTGGAGACACACATTTTCACAACGCCCTCCACATTTCATGGACCCGCCATTGACAATCATGATTGGAAAATTATTGATGGCATAGCTATAACAATTAGTTTCTTGGGCGATGCGGCGATGAATAAAATTATGGGTGCTTCCACTATCAACAAGAATGATGAACTTACTATGTTTAATGTAACCAATTAGCTTGAGGTTTTGGGGAGCAGAGAATCCAGAGAGAGAATTTATGGAAATGACCGGTTCTACTTCTGGAGGGTCTGAGGGAGGGGTCATGTCAGTGGGTTCAAGTGACATGGACACAAGGAGAGTCTCAACATCGTCTTTCGAAACATCCTCCTAAATGGCCATAAAAAGATTTTGTTCCTTACACTTATGCTGAAGATAAAAAAAATCATCACAATTATAACAAAGGCCTTTAAGTTGGAGTTTAGTCATTTCGACCCTGGTCAATTTATGGATCTTTAGTGGAGTAGACAGAGGAGTGGGAGTGACTGGTTTACTGTGAGTAATAAAGGAGGGTTTTCATTTTTGAGAAGAGACAACCTGTTGTGCTTCCTTATCTCTTTTAGTAGCATCCACCCAACTCTGAGGCCAAGCCATGAGGACATGGGCACAAATCTCATCCTTGAGGTAACTAATAAAAAATTCTCAGAAAAAAGCATTAGACATTCCCTCTGTATGAAAATCCAATCGCTCAAAAGTGGCTATAAAGTATTCCACTATGCTAGATTGTTTCAACTTGGTCAAATGACCTTGGTTGGTGTCAGTGTCAAAGCGTTCATAAATATCTACCACAAAGTGTGTCCAAGCCACATACCCTTGGAAAACATTTTTTCTCCATTGCCAACATTCTTGATCTAGATGGAAAACACCATACTGAAGTTTGGACAACTTATCCATAATGCCATACAAAGAGAAATAATGGTCCATTTGAGTTACCCAAGCAGTGGGATCTGAACCATCAAATTTGGTCACATCCACACACGGAAGGCATAGGTCACACTGAAATTGATGGGGATAAAAATTATGGGAATGAGAGGAAGTTTCACCTTTGGTTTTCAAAGGTGGGTCAGATGAGGGAAGATCTACATGGATATGTAGCTTGGCGTAGATCATCATACTGGCAGATTCAAGTTGGGTAGCAAAGTCTTGTTTGAGGTCTTGTTTGAAGTCCTCTATTTTGGCGTTGATGCAGGAATGCATGTTTTTATTGACGGTGGAAATAATTGCACTGATTTGTCTCACTTCTTGTTGGGTTTATGTGAAATTAGAGTGCAAGGCATTGAAGCGAGATTCTAAGTCTTGGCTATGGGCATGGGCCATGATGAAGAGAGAACACAAAAAAGTGGCAGGTGAGACCACACAAAAAATGGGTTATGGGTGAAGTGTATCACAATGATCAGGGCGATGAGTTGAATGCAATGGGGTAAAGCCCAAATAAGGGTGTTGGAAGGGAGTCGGGTCCACGAGAATTTTTTTTTGCTGAAAAATGATAGGTATGATTGCGATAAGGGCGAAGAGAGAAATCCAATGGGATACGTATCAATAATGGTGCCAACATGATCCATAATTTTTCTTTTTTACACTCCTACGGAGTTATACTCCGATTTGAAGAATATTGCAGTGATGAAATGCCCAAATGCTTAACAGAAATAAATGTGTAGTAATGTTGCAATCTGAATCCAGGAGACACAACTGCGTGACAATAGATCTTGTATGTTTTGTTTTTGTTTCTGTCCCAAGGGTTAGGGTATTCAAGGGTTTTCCCTGTGCTATATCTCTTTGATATATGTGCAGGTTCCAATAGTAGTACTCGGCCCAATATCTCAGGGCACCAACTAAGGAGGATAGACCGTGACCTTAGCCGTGCTACCCAGGTACTAGAGAGTATCTTCCCACATGTTGTTCTCGGTGGAACTATAGAAGTTAGGCGACCGATCGGTTTATCTATGGAGGGCTTCAGGAGATCTAGGATGACCCATATACAGGTTTTGTCTAATGCGCTACCACTCGAAGGGGTACCAACATGGGTTACAAGGGTGGAAAAAAATGTGCGCTTAAGTACCACTTGTATTTTTTGTGTATGAATCCCCGACCATAGGTTTATGCATGTAACGATAGATCTATGTAGATTAAATACATCGGAATACGTCTCTACACTGAAAACAATTTAACCCACAATTTTCTATTGAGGAAGGTGCTCTCATACCACTTGTAATATTCCAAATATAAAATAGTTTGGAGAACAAAAATAATTAGCTAGAAATGGTAGATAAACAATGATATAACCAAAACAACACAACACTAATAGCAAGATAATACGAGAATAACACCATAAAGATAACTTTAATTACTGAGAGAAATGTTCACTAGCCTCTTCGAGGGGAAACTTCTAGCAGAGCAGAGCTCTATTACAATAATATCCAAGAAAAAACTTCTCATACCCTCAAATCATATTTATACTAAATATTTCTATCAAAAGAACAATCTAGAGGAAGATCCTTCTAGAAGAGGAAGCTTGTATTAGGTCTTATTACATTTGAATTATTCTTCTTATTGCTAGGCCTTATTAATATTGACCTTTATTACATGGAAATATATTATTCTACCTACGTGAGGGATTAGGTCCCTAACAGGGTATCAAGATTGAAGGATATTTCCTAATGTCCTCACATAATATTTGAGATCATCCACATTTGCATCAACGTTTATTATGTATTCTCATTATCATCATTCATCATAATTCCCATCTATAGAATCTTTGTCAAAAGTCTCTCGAAATATCATGGAACATCTTCGAACAACATGCCCATCACTAATGTCATCCATCGACACTACATGGTAACTAGTGAATGGGGTGAACATTGAAATTTCTTTTAGTTGTGCTTGTATGCATTGAAATTTGACATGGTTAGAGTAGACACATGCCTTGATGGTATGCGAGGGAAAGAATCAAGGATGCATGATGTCATCGCATTATATTTGAGATCGTCCACATTTGCATCAATGTTCATCACACAGACTCATTGTCATCATTCCTCATTCCCATCTATAGATACTTTGTCGAAACTCTCTTGAAATTTCATGGAACGTCTTCCAACACCCACATCACCATTGTCATCCAACAACGTCACATGGTGAGCAGTGAATGGTGCCAACGTTGAAATTTATTCAAACTGTGCCTATATGCATTGAAATTTGACATGGTTAGACAAGACACATGCCTTGAATATATGTGAGGGTTTTAAGACAGGATGCCTGACTTCCCCGCATAATCTTCGACATCCTCCATGTTTGCATGAACCTTCATTATGCAGTCTCATTTTCATCATTCGTCATTCCCATCTACACAATATTGGTTGGAACTCTTTTGAAATGTCATGGAATGTCTTCCAACATTCCCATCTGCAATGTCATCAATCGACCCGACAGAGTGCACAATGAATGGGGCCAACGTTGAAATTTCTTCAAAATGTGACTGTATGCATTGAAATTTTACATGGTTAGACTAGGTGAACGAATTGACGGTATGGGAGGGTTTTAAAACTCGGTGAAATCACTGGGATTGAATATTCATGCTTTGATATGAAATAGAAAACTAAAATTGAGCATTGATTTATTAAATTTTCACCTAATTCTAGATGATTAAAATCTTTTATTTTGTTTAATTATTTTATGTTTAGTTCTTAATAAAACATAATAAAAAATTATTTCCAACATTAAAATGCAAACAATATAAAAATAATGAAGTTAACAAAGCTGCTTATTCAAATCATTGTGAGATACATGCATTAATATTTTATTAACTTTTGTGTCTTCATGAACACATGTTGATACAAAATGAATGGAAGAAGCATCCAAGTAACAATTCATACCATATCTTGAACACGTTAAGGATAATATTGCAATAGGTAATTTGTATTGACATAAATAATACTGAACCATTTCAAATTTTAGGCCATAAGAATCATCATTTTTAAAACATGGATTACAAATAATTATGAAAATTTAGAAGTCTTGGTAATTAACATCATTGTCTTCAACAATTCCATCTAGTGTATCATTGTCAATGTTCATATGAACTTTCAAGTAGTTAATATTATCATCATCCTCATATTGACGTGCATCATCTTCATCATCATTGAAATTTGACTGTAGACCATCCATATTGTTACCAGATGTATTTGGATCATCATTTTCTATACCATCTACATTGTTTTGTTCCATAACATCATCTAACTCTGGATTGTTGTCTTCTTGTGCCTGAGCATAACCATCTTCAACATCATCATGGATGTCAATTTCTTCGATGTTCTTTAATCCCTTTCTCTCATTTTGTTTTCCATCATTTTTTTGATTAGTGTCCACTAACGCATCGTAAAATACATGCCTTAATCTTGGATCATA
>ML780846.1:80140-152567 GCA_009831015.1 Picea engelmannii
AGGTAAATGTAAAAAAGTAAACACATAAACGGATGTCTTTATAATAGCTAGGAAGTTAATGATTGAAATCACAGCCATTTATTTTGTGTGACTACTAAGAATATTCCAGCCATATTTAATCATGTCCATAGAAAATTTATTAATCACTAAACCCCTATTAAATCTGCCCATTGTCAATAGGTGTCAGCGTAAAAATATTATTTGTTTATTTTTTATGACAACATTAAATACTAGTTTTTTTTTACATTTTACTTTGGACTTTTCACTTTATTTCGATAGTGTTACCTTTGAATATACATGTTTCTTCCACGTTGGGTCAAAAACGTATCTTCTAAATTCATTTTAGTTTTTAATTTATTAATAAAAAGAAATATTAAATAGCTAGGAAGTTAATGATTGAAATCACAATAAAAAAGGAAGTTAATGATTGAAATCACAACCATTTATTTTGTGTGACTACTAAGAATATTCCAGCCATATTTAATCATGTCCATAGAAAACTTATTAAACACTAAATCCCTATTAAATCTGCCCATTGTTAATAAGTGTACACCTTTCAACCTAAAAATATTATTTGTTTATTTTTTATGACAACATTAAATACTAGTTTCTTTTTACATTTTACATTGGACTTTTCACTTTATTTCGATAGTGTTACCTTTGAATATACATGTTTCTTCCACGTTGGGTAAAAAACGTATCTTCTAAATTCATTTTAGTTTTTAATTTATTAATAAAAAGAAATATTAAAAAATATAATGCTTTCCACGTTGGGTCAAAAACGTATTTTCTAAATTCATTTTAATTTTTAATTTATTAATAAAAAAAAATATTAAAAAATATAATGCTTTAAACTAAGGATAAAATAAGGATAATGTTGTTTTTATTTCTATAAAATTATAAAATTAAAAGAAAATATCTAATAAATATTCTTCCCAATGCAATTTTTATATTTAAATATGGTATTTGCATTTCTATATTTATATATATTGAAAATGAAAGTAAGAAAGTGAATTAAATATCTAAATATTCTTCCCAATACAATGTTTATATTTGAACATAAGTGACTTAGATTTTTATATTGAAAATAAAAGTAATAAAGTTTTATAAAATAAATAAAGGACATATAAAAGAAAATGTGTCAATATTCTTTAAAATGAATTTTTATATTTAAATATGATGGAAATGAAAGAGAGTTGGATTTTTATATTTGAATATATTATATTTAAATATGATGGAAATGAAAGAGAGTTGGATTTTTATATTTGAATAAACTGACATTGAATTTTTTTATTTGAATATATTGAAAATCAAAGTAATAAGATCAATATGATTTTGGTAATGAATTTTTATGTTTAAATATGATGGAAATGAAAGATACTTGGATTTTTATATTTGAATATATTGAAATTGGATTTTTGTATTTGAATACTTTTAAAATCAAAGTAATAAGATTAATATGATTTTGGTAAGCAATGAGGTTATAAATAGTATTTAAGTTATGTAAATGGTAGAATTATATTTTATATTATTAAAAATAATTAAATAAATTAAAAATAAATATTTTTAATTATTTTGTATTTTAATTTAAAAATTCATTCATCCCAAATATTTTAGATTAGTATCAATTTAATTATAAAAATTATAAATATCATGGAGAGGTTTCCTTAATCTAACATATGATATTTTTTTGAAGATTATGTTAGTAGAGTAAATAATTTTTAATTTTTGGGTGGATGCTTAAAGGGTGAAGAATTGAGATTCAAAGGAGTGAAATAAATTGCATAGCATTAACCATCACCTACAAAGCTTGTTCTCAAATAGTATTTAAGTTATGTAAATGGTAGAATTATATTTTATATTATTAAAGATAATTAAATAAATTAAAAATAAATATTTTTAATCATTTTGTATTTTAATTTAAAAATTCATTCATCCCAAATACTTTAGATTAGTATCAATTTAATTATAAAAATTATAAATATCATGGAGAGGTTTCCTTAATCTAACATATGATATTTTTTTGAAGATTATGTTAGTAGAGTAAATAATTTTTAATTTTTGGGTGGATGCTTAAAGGGTGAAGAATTGAGATTCAAAGGAGTGAAATAAATTGCATAGCATTAATCATCACCTACAAAGCTCGTTCTCAAATAATCCAAAAGACAAAAAATAATGCTTAGAAGTGGGGATGACCCCTCAATTTGCATTTACAAATGATAAATCATGTCAAAATAATACAATAATCTCATTCTAGGTCACACGTGTCATGCTCCAAGAGGGTATGTGTAATATCCTGAATAATTCTAAACTAGAATTTTATGGTTTACACCGTGTGTTTTGTTGAAATTTCGTACGACCAATAGAGTTTCTGATTCACACCTTTTTACAAGCATTTTGCATATAATTAAAAATAAGGTATTTTGTCTAACATATAGTGTGTACTTAACGTTCCCATGGAATAGAGGAAACATTATTGGGCATCCTTTATTATGAATGAAAATACAATTCAATAGGGATGATTTTAAGGATGGAAATTTATTTTAAAATGTAGAAACCTTGCAAATCTTACTAATCCTTCATATGCCAACTATAAATGATTGGAGATATTTTTGTAAAAATATTCAAATTTCTAACTATTTTATATAGTTTTTATAAAATTTTGGCAATTTTAAAGGTAAAATAATTTTATCCTATAGAATTTGGGCGAATCATTTTTAAAATAGAGAATCTCGTTTTTGGAAAAACTATGGAAAATTAGCCCATGAGCGAAATTTAGCTCCTAAAATCATCCCTGCAACTCAGTATAACCAATAGGAGGTTTCTATAGTAGTTATAATACTATAATAAACACACAATAGAAACCTAGAAGTGATGCCTCAGTTATTCTAACAACGTACCCTCTGCAACAAATTCTCTAGAAGGTCTCAAACTCTCCAAGGTTTCCTCTATGGATTCTCTAGATACACAGATTTTCACCCGAAGGGTTTTGGCTCCCCTTCTAAGAGGTTCATGATGCCTCTGCAGGGATTCACAACCTAGAAACAACTTCCACGACCTACCAATGGCAGTTGTGACCTCTCATAGCCCATGAAAACTCCTCCAAGAGCCCTATGACCTACTATAATACTCTCTCAATCCTTCTCAGATCAGTTGGGAGTAAAACACAACCTCTCTCACAAATCTATGCAGTCCTTTCACTGTTACGACCCTCTCACAATTTCCACGACTGATATAGATACCCACAACCTTTCTCGAAGTGTGGATCAGTCCTATGATCAACCCAATAACCTTGCAAACAAATTGGTGCACCAATAAATACAAATAAATCAAAGATGAAACCCAAATGGAAAACACTAGATGGATTTCCCCCTATGTTCAACTAGGGTGGATATTTCACCACTGAAACCAAACCAATGATGGTAAGGGTTTTGTCAAAACCCCAACGAAAACTCAACTCTTAAGAGCACTCCAAATAAGAAATCAAACCATAATGAGGAAAGGTGAAGTGCTACCCTTCCTTTATGCTTCTTTGAGCCCCTTCTAGATCTTTCCTCTCTTTAACCAAATCCACATGAAGATTAAATTTACTTTATAACCCTTTTTAAACCCCCTTTTAATATCAAAAAGTGATTAATTGGATTCTAAGAGATTCATGGATGTCGAAAATCCATTTCTCATCATTCCAACCTTTATATATTTCCATATCGGTTCCAACGAGCTATCATACTCATGTATCCCTTCAGATAATATGGTCCCAATAGCACATTTAATGTATTTAATTAAATTATGCCCAATAATAACCAGAATTACATGAATCTTTGAAACGCCACGAAACTAAGACCGTATTGTCTAGAAATGATAATGATGATAAAAGATGGTGAATTAGATAGCCTGTGGTCCATATAAATCCTCCAAATTTTCTGAGCTCACCATTAACCTCTCTTTACTCCTTTGGTTAGGCTGACATAAACTCACAAGGCCTTCTTTCACTACAGAGTAGAGGGATCTGAGAATGGGGACATTACAGTGTGTGAATGCTTTCCAAGGCCACCCATATTCATCTCATGGTACAATCATGGTAGGAGAGACATATTCTCATCTATGGTGATGTTACATTATTAATTGTACCCCAAGTGGGCATCAAGCCCCATCATCGTCAAACCCTAAAGTGTGACATCATCATCAAAGGAGGGCCAATGTCCAAAGTGTAGAGCACTACGCCCAAGGTGGAGAGGACTATATCTCATCTCTGCAAGGCATCCAACTATCCATTAGCGCAACTTCCTTCATCCAATGAGTAATAACCCCTGGGGTACAATGTCGAGCATATGGGATTCCAACCCATTTGTGTGCCACCATGACCAAATTTGTAAAAAACAAGCCCAATTATCCATTGTCCATGGTCATGAATATGTGAGAGCCACTTTCTAAATATTTCAATTCACTAGGTGACTCACCGCTCTACAAAACACGTCCCATATCCCACAATAGAGACACAATGTCCTAGGTGAAATCCTGGGGTGATATGGATTTAGGAGTAGAATAAAATGAAACCACATATTTATAACATTAACACGAAAACACAATGAAAAATAACATAGATACAATAAAACTTGACTTCTATTAAATAAGAAATATGCTGAAAACTGTAAAATGCACACTAAAAACACGCTTGCTAGAATGATGGTAGCTTATCTCTAAGAAGAGATGTGATGGCTACACTCATTCACAAGAAGATGACTACAATGAGGCTCTGAAGGCCCTTTTTACAACAAACATGAATTCCAAAACCATAGACATCCAAAAACCTGACCCTAGGAGATGAAGCACCGAAAGTCATGTGGGCCCCGTTGGGGTAAGTTCGTACATCAACTTCCCGGGCTCGTAACTTTTGCATATGATCTTCGTTTAGGGCGCACGATAGCTCGTTCGAAAGGTATTGACAAGGAGATTCATTTAGGGGGCTCAATCAGAGCCTTTATCTCTCATTGAGGTGCTCAATAATGAAAAAATGTCATTTAGACCCTCAAAATGGCCCCGAAAGTTGGGACTGCTAAAAATAGTAAGTTGCCAAAAAAAATTGTTTTGAGCCACCGAGATCATCTTAGATAAATCCTCCCCCCTTAGGAAGAAATAGTATCCATTGTGTTGAGTTCCCCCATCAGATGAGGAAATTTTTGCTGAATTTGACCATGGGTGAGACACTTACCTTGGTGCAAGAGCTTCCCTGTTTGAAAACCCAATAAAATTGTATCCTCTACTGGTGAGTTCCCTTGACCTGTGTTTCCATGATATGATCAGTGGATTCCTATTCCATGCACTCAGGGTTGAGCTCTATTGGTGTCAATTGTTCTTCTATCTCTGAGGTGTCCAATAATGGTAGAAAATAAGGTCAAAGGATGATCCAGGTGGATATCAGTGGACACCCACCTTTTCCAAATGGCTCAAAATAGTTTGCTGGCAATTTTGGCAATTTACTATTTTTAGCAGGTTTTAACTTCCGTGGCCATTTTGAGGGCCCAAATGAAGGTTTTTCGAGATATATGTTATCAATGATAGCTAAAGGCATGATTGATCCTCCAAAATGAATCTCCTCGATGATACCTTTCCAACAAGCTATCACACACCTAAAACAGAGATTGTATGCAAGAGTTACGACCTCGGGAAGTTGATGTACTCACTTACCCAAACGGGGCCCACATGACTTTTGGCGCTTCATCTCCCAGCATTAGGTTTTTGGATGTTTAGCAGTTTTAGCATTCCTGCTTATTGTAAAAAGGCCTTCAGAGCCTCATTGTAATCATCTTCTTGCGAATGCGAGTAGTCGTCACATCTCTTATCAGAGATAAGCTGCCACCATTCTAGCGAGTCTTTCACTCTGTATTTTTACAGTCTCTGTACATTTATTTCATTAATAGAAATCATGTGTTAATGTATATCTCTGTTTATTCTTTCATCTCTGATACATTTATGTTATATTATTGAATATCTGCGATATCTTTGTGCATTTCTTTATTATATCTCTGATCTCATTTCGTGCCGAAAATAATCTGGATCAGTGGTATTAGAGAAAACTGCTCTTGATCATTTTTTCAGTGCATGTCCCCGAAGAGGTCTGATTATAGCAAGTTGGGTCTCAAGCTTGTCTCTCTTGAAGACAATCTATCTTGCACACCCAAGAAACCCTCAATGGCAGAAGAAAAGAAAAACGACAGAGTAGACAATCCTATCAATCTGTTGCTTCAGCAAGCTCTCACGCGACAAAGGGACGAAATGATGGAGAATTTTTCCCACATCCTTCAACGCCTGTTGATAGCATCATGCGCATCTTCATCAAGTGGCCACTTTGGAGGCACCTCTCCTTTCAAGGTACAAGTTAATTTTGATATTCTTGTATTTGAAGGACAAATAGATGTAGAAGCCCTAGAAAAATGGTTAACTATGCTAGAAGGTTATTTCTCTGTTCACAATTTTTTCGACAAAGAAAAGATCACCTTTGCACTCCTTAAATCTCTCGCTCATGTCACACATTAGTGGGAAACTTACTGGGAGCAAAGTTCCACAGAGGAGTCTGGAATATATGGGGCCAATCCCACTTGGGATTTTTTTATGGATGCGGTAAAAGAACAGTATTACCTTGTTGGCAACTATGAGGACCAGTACATGAGATGGACCACACTGTAGCAAGAGAGGGGCCAAGAAGTTTCGGAGTTCACCAATACCTTCCATACCTTGCGCACCAAGCTGGGTATCAAAGACTCCGAGTGAAATTTGGTTCTGAAATATCGTGGGGCTCTACACAGATACATCTAGACTGAAATGGATTTTTTGGACATCTCATCACTCAGTGCTGCTTATCAATATGCTGCTAAAATTGAGCAAAAATTTAAGCACCAGAACAAACGGGAATTCAGGTCTACAAATCCACAACAATCAAAGTATCAAAAAGACGACCCTAACAAGCAGTCTCCCGAAAACTAGTCCAAGACACAAGAAAAGAAGGGTCACTGGAAGACAAAGAAGGACACTGGAAAATGGTGTGATTTCCCCAAAAGTCCCTGCCACAACACCGATGAATGTCTCTCCAAACAATCATTGGTGGTCGAGATCAAAGACAAGGAACCAACCCTGATTCATAATCTGATTCTGAAAATACTGGTAAAGGACAGATCATTGATGCTGACCCCACTGCTATTGTCATGGGCACAACAATTCAACCAGAAGAACCAACAGATCATGAAGAGGGGGAGCGCCTTTTTCATTCACATATGTGGGTGAAGAGGACCCTGCTACATTTTATTGTTGATAACGGAAGCCAAAAAAACCTCATCTCAGCAGAGGTCGTCAAATAGTTGGGATTGTCGACAACACCACACCTGCAACCATACAACATCGGGTGGCTTCAGCAAGGATGAGATCTTCATGTCAACAAATAGTGCCTATTGTCATACATCATCCAACCCTTCAAGGATGAGGTATTATGTGATGTTGCCCCACTGGATTTATGTGATGTTCTCTTGGGCCAACCATATATGTGGAGACACCATGTTGTTTATGAGTCTCGACCCCATAGTGTCATTGTTACTTTGGGGGGTCATCTCTACAGAATACTAGAGGTAGTTCCGACTACTGTTCCACCTAAAAAGTGTTGCAAGGTAGTATCTCATACTGCAAAATTCAGCTTCTTCATAATCTGTTCAAAATGAGAACAAAACGACACTGCAACCACTACAGCCTTGCCCCAAGTATCTTCTATCCAACAGAAGCAGGTCGACAAGGCTGAAGCAAAGTGCAAAGATTCCTTCTGCACATCATCCTCTCATGTATCTCGACTTGTTGAACAACCTCAACCTCAACAGGTTCATGAAAAATTTCCACAAACTGAGCAGCACAACGTCTCCAACAAGACAAGCAGCTCACCAAGATGCAGAGTCAACAAATGCTTTTCCCCCTCCCCCGAGAACTCAACGCAATGGAGACCATTGCTTCCTAAGGAGGGAGGATTGATCCAGGTGGATATCAATGGCCACCCACCTTTTCCAAATGGCTCAAAATAGTTTGCTGGCAATTTTGGCAATTTACTATTTTTAGCAGGTTTTAACTTTCGGGGCAATTTTGAGGTCCCAAATGAAGGTTTTTCAAGATAGAGGTTCTCAATTATAGCCAAAGGCATGATTATGCCCCCAAAATTAATCTCCTCGACAATACCTTTCCAACGATCTATCACACGCCTAAAACAAAGATCGCATGCAAAAGTTACGACCCCGGGAAGTTGATGTACTCACTTACCCAAACGGGGCCCACATGACTTTTGGCGCTTCATCTCCTAGCGTTAGGTTTTTGGATGTATAGGGTTTTTGGCATTCCTTCTTATTTTAAAAAGGCCTTCAGAGCCTCATTGTAATCAACTTCTTGTGAATGCGAGTAGCCGTCACATCTCTTATTAGAGATAAGCTACCACCATTCTAGCGAGTCTTTCACTTTGTATTTTTACAGTATCTTTACATTTCTTTCATTAATAGAAATCATGTATTACGATATATCTATGTTTATGGTTGCATATATTATACATTTTTGTTATATTATTGAATATCTGTGATATCTCTGTGCATTTCTTTATTATATCTCCAATCTCATTTCATGCTGAAAATAATCCGGATCAAAGGAGGTCCACATTGAACATTGGGTGCAAGCCAAGGGAGGGGCGAAGGTTGAGCTCAAATGCATTGTCACCCACATCCTTGGTGATGGTGTAAGGTCCATAACAGAGTGGATGAAGATTTCTATGAGGCCCTGTTAGGAATTCTTTCTGCAAGTACAACCAAACTTTGTCTTGCACTTGAAACTAGTCTAGCACTTGGTGTTGATCATGGCACTGCTTGTACTTGGAATTGAACTTCTGTAAACTATCTTGAACTTGTTGGTGGATGTGCTAGATCCGCTCAATAAACCAGGTGGATTTTTCATCTTTATTTGGAGCATGCAATGAGTCTACCTAAGTGGCCGCAAGGGGTAGTGAAATGTCCATGGGACCCAATGGTTGAAATCCAAACCCCACCTAAAAGGGGTTGCGATTAGTTGATCTATGTATGGATCTGTTGTAAATGTGATGAACATGGGGAAGAATATCATCCCAGGTGAGAAAGTTCTTGGAACTTTACATGTGTAGGATGTGCATGATCATCCGTTTGACGACCTGAGTTTGGCCATCCATCTGGGGGTGGAAGGTAGTGGACTTGGTGAGCTTGGTGTCCAGCAGTAACCAGAGGCTCAAAAAAAATGTGCTAAGGAACCGACTATCCCAATATGAGATGAAGGTTTGTGGGATCCCAAAGTGTACCCACACTCGTTCAAAGAAGAGATTGGAAGTGGCCTCCTTTTTTATGCTCTTCTTGCAGGCGACCAGAATCACCATCTTGGAAAAGCAATCAACAACCACCAAAAAATAGTCATTTCCACACTTGGTGGATGGAAGGCCCAAAATTTAGTCCATTGAGATGGATTCCTAGGGCCTATCAGGAATAGGAAGAGGAGTGTACATTCTTTGTTTCTTAGTGGCCAGTTTGGAAATAACGTAGGTAGTGTAGGACTGGATATACATGCTGACATCTTGTCGAAGTTTTGGCCAATAGAAATGTCGTTGCAGTACTTCCACTATATTTTCCATGCCGAAGTGTCCTTCCAGTCTATTGCAGTGGGTTTCCCAAATCATATTCACTCGCTCACTTGATGGAACACAAAGATGGCCCAAATGGCACAAAAACCCATCTTAAAGATGGAAATTAGTGATAGTTGTGTTTGTGCCCAACATCTGGTAGGTATTGGAGAAGTCAGGATCCATCTCATAGAGGTGGGGCCATTCAGAGGTCTCATGGATGCAAGAATTTACCACTGTGGTGAGTTCCTCAACTGAAGGTCGGTCGAGGAAATCAATGACTTGGCTGGTACTTCATGTTTTATACTTGATGTTAAGGTGGAACTGTTGTAAATATGTGGACCACTTCTGATGGTGGTCATTCTACAATTTTCCTTATGTCTGCATGAACTGCAGTGGCTTATGATCAGTGTGGATGACTATCTCCTTCCCGAGAATGTAATGCCTCCATTGGAAGCAGGCTTGCACAATGGAGTACATTTATTTGTCATAAGCAGGGTAATTACAAATGACATATGATAATGTCTCACTGTGATAGGTCACGGGGTGGATTTGTTGAGTGATGATTGCATCCACAACATAGTCTAAATCATCTGTCTCGATATCAAAGGGATGTTACAGATTGGGTAATGAAATCATTGGGGTTGAGCATAAGCGCTGCTTCATATCATCAAATACTTTATGTTGGGACAAACCCCACACAAATTTTTCGTTGCCACCACCCTTGGTTATTTGGCTGAGGTCCCTTGGGATATGGAAGAATCCCAACATGAGCCTGCAATAGAAATTAGCAAGGCCTAAGAATAATTTATTTTTCCTTTTCTTAGCAGTTGCAATCAACCTCTAGGCCTTCAACCCCTCTTTTCATGAGAGAATTGACCATGACCCATTACCAAATTTTAGTACATTGTGATAGGCTCCAGGATGGAAAGTGTTAAGTATGGTGGGGAAACAGAACGTTACCCTTGTGAGGACCCCACAGTAGTACCCCTTTTTCATGAGCAGTGACAACATAGGACTAGGGAAGAGATGTTGGCCTTCAAGGTGAAACAAGGAAAAAAACATAACTTCTTGAGCTAGTAATCTATTATACAACTTCAACCAATGATCCTCATCCACATTCCTAGTATATTAAGCACAACACTTCACATGAAATAAGGACTATCATACTTCATCGTGATGTTGGCTTACCATCTCCCATACACTAATTTGACTGAATGTGATGAGCTTGGATGATCTAAAGAAAAAGAGGAAATTTGAGAGGGGGGGTGTTGGGATGCTATCTGTGGACATGCTACTCATCATCATGGATGGGATAATTGTCTTCATTATAGGCTATGAGACATGATCTACTCTAGTTACACCTAGGCATGCGGGGGTGGGGGGTGACATTTGGCTCTAACATGGGGACATATTCTCACCATAGAGTGCATGAGAACCTCAACGTCTCTAATTGTCTAAGTAATTGTCTAAGACTTGCAATCATGCACCCAGTTCTAACAACACTAACACTTCAGTAGTGAAAACCGTAGGATGTGACCCATCAGGTTTAGTATTAAATCAAATTCATACTGGAAAGAAAAAATTCATTAAAACTATATATGATAAAATAATGATACAATGAGGAATTTAAGTTCCTAACATGGATGCATAATATGCAAAATGAGAATGCAGTGGAATGTATATGCAAGATAGTGAAAATATTTACTAACATGGATGCATAATGAAAATATGTATACAAATGAAATGTAAGATTACAATGTTCTACCTATCGGGCGCAGGCCCAATTTTGAGGAAAAGAAGCATGTGTAAGGCAGATGCGCATGCAGGAAAAAAAACATGTGTAAGGCAGACACACATGCAGGAAAAGAAGCACGTGCAAGATAGACGCACAGGAAGAAGAGGAAAGCATGTGAGGCATGCATGCAAGAAGACCTAGCCATGATAGGGTTAGGGTTTTAGGAATAATATGTAATGGTTGGTAAGACAAAAACATGTATAAGTAGGTACCTAGGAGGTCTAGGTCGGGGTTCGAACATTGTTCAAGAGTTGTTGTTTCTTAATGTTTGGGTTTTGATAAGAGAGGACAAGAATGACTGTAAATCCGATATAGTTTGTAAGATGTTGAGCCGAGGAGAGGAAATAAGGTAGATATTGAGGGTTATATCAAAGGTTGAGGATATTGGTGTGATCTAGTACACCTCATTGTAGATATCGACCTGCTGATGGAGAGTTGTAATGCACGTAACACTGTAGTTTTGGAAACACCATAATAAAAGAGCAGAGAAGCCAAATCTTGGTGGATATGTCCAAGGAGGGTTGAACCATGACAGATCATGTGTTATGTGATTGAATATTGTGTTTTCCTTTACTGTCAATGATTAGATGTTATACAAACACGTGAATGACTAGTTAGATCTACTATTTTACATGCATGAATAAGAATGATAGGGTATTCAATATAAGTTGAATGTTAAAGTAACAAATGAAGATCATAGAGTTTAATCCCAAATCCCCACTCATTCCCAGGCTGCAATCACTTGAGCATTGTAGCCAGCAATAGAACTATCTCGGGTGAGACTGCACAATGCACTTTGTGTACTGTGATTCTTTCTGGTTTACTAGAGGGGTCGATAGTTTTAAAGGGGTTTTGTTGGAAACCATGGTATACCTAAACCTGGGTCAACCCAAGAAAGGTAGAAAAAGAGAGAAGCAACCAACAAATGGCTTTGTTTCCAGTTGGAACAAAATGGGATTGAGTGAATGAGATCTGCTGAAGAATCATGAAAAGAATGTCAAATATGGCGAGGAAACGCTAAAGGAATGATAATATAAAAGGGGATATTTAGACCATGGAACCCAATGAATTAGGAGATCAAGAGATGGTTGAAAATAAAGGAGCTGAAATTTGCACAGAAAGATAACAAAAACCCAAAGTTAACACTGCACAAATATTTGGACAAGTACGTTTTTAGTGACTTGCACAAAGTATTTTTCTGTGATTTCCCACATGTGTTGCAGGAGTGGATATTAAGGTTGAAATAAAATCGCCCTACAAATTAGACCAGACAACTAGAATGGAATTCTGTGGAGATCGTGTAGTTACAACAAGTTGACAATAAATTTACACGTGCAATAGATTTATGGTTACACAACATTGTTGCAGGATTTATCACACAGTTTGTAGTAGATACTATGAAGTATTACAACACAACAAATCAAGAATTCTTGAAGGGACCTAGAGGTAGGTATATTATATATTTGTATACTTCCATCAATATTTTACTATATAACAAAGGTGTAATGTCAATGGCATCAGACAACTAAACTTCTCTACATGCATGGGGGAAGGGGGGAAGCACTGACAAGAGACAGAGAAATGGAGGAAGAGATGGATAAATGAAAGAAGGAGGAGGACTTGGATCTAATCATGATGGATGAAGACCAGATCAAGCAGATCATGGAAACAGCTAGAAGAAAGCACAGTGGATCACCCTACCAATACAAGATGAACAATAAGAAGAGAGCCACAGCCGCGAGGGAAATATTGACAAGTGATGAAGAAGAGGTAGAGGATATCCGGTTTGTGGAGAAGATTGAGGAAATCATGTGTGCAACATATGAAAGGAATACAAGAGGTCGAAGGGAAATAACTGAAGGAAAAACTCCTATCCATATCAATGTCAGTGTGGAACCCATAAAACCATGTGCTATGAATACACCAGAGAGAAAACCACCATTTAGACAACCAAATTTGAGTGGAAGAAGCATAGTAGGAAGTACATCCACACAGGGAGAAACAACTGGGGGAGCCAGTTTAGGAATATTTGTCAAGGATATACACCACCCGGAGGTAGTAGTTCATCATGCAGGATGGCAGGACATGATCCCACCACCAGGTTACCAAAATTCAAGGGAAATGCATATAAGGACCCTGAGAAGCACTTGTTCATCTGTGAAAATATCTGGGAAGCAAAGAAGATCATAGATGATGATACAAAACTTGCGCAGTTAGCTATCACACTAAGAGACCACACACTAGATTGGTACATGAGCTTAGCTAGAAACAGTCCACCAGGAACAACCTAAACGATTGTGGATATCAAGAAGTTGTTGATAAATGAATTCCAGAAGCCTAGCTCATAGGATCAGTACATGAATGAGATGATAGAGATCAAACATAAAATAGGGGAATTTGTCTGGAAGATTGACCAAAGATTCAAACGATTGAAGGGAAAGCTAAAGTATGTCATGACATATATGCATCATAGACATCTATTTGTGAATTCCCTACTACCACACTTGAAATACCCTTTGAGACAAAAAAAGTTTCAAACTCAAGCAGAGGCTCTACAGGTAGCTTTACAACTAGAAGAGAACCGATACCAAAAGACAGATCCAACAATAGAGGAGTTGAAGGAGGATATGAAGAATTTAACATTTCAACTGAACCAGAGTAGGAGTAAGGACAAAAGATAAGTTGTTTGGTGCACCACATGTAGGATAGAAGGACATCAAAAGAATGAGTTCCCAACATTCGCACAGTACATGGAAACATGACTGCCAAACCCTTTGCCGATAGGAGGACTATGTCGTGAGATCTGTAAGACACATGGGCATGATCCATATCATTGTCCAATGAAGCAAAAATACCAGACAGTGCCTAAGAGTTCATATTGCAACTTTTGCAAGTCAGTGGGCCATGATGACAAATATTACAGGAAAATGGAGCTAATGAATAGGGAAAGAACATCAGACACCTATAGGGTGCAGGCATAAATTATGACAGGGAAATATTCATCACATTTTAACCAAGTACCAACTCATATAACACTGTGCGATAGTATAATACCGCGCATCCATAGTATAAACCCACGGAGTATAATCGGTTGCCTCAGTACAATGCCCCATGAGGAGATCGAGCTGGATACAAAGGTGTAGGATGAGGTAGAGGAGGTTTTGGAAGAGGCAGAGGATTGATGGTATGCCATAAATGTCAACAACCAGGACACTCTGCAAGAGAATGTCCACTTCCACCTGCGACTTGTGTGTATTGTCGTGCATCAGATCATGACACAGAAGACTATCCAACACTATTGGGGAAGATCCAGGAAAAGAGGAATCATAACAATCAGAATGTTCAATGGATTTATGCAGAGGTAAGGGATGATGGAAGAAATATCAACATAGTTACACACAGAGGAGATAAAACACGAGATGACGCAATAAGACAAGATCCAGCACAACACCAATGGGTGAAGAAGAATGTCAAACCATAGAAGCAGTTGGATGCGCAGAACAAAAAGGAGTTATTCAAGCAAGACAAACAAGAATTCTTGAAGCTAGACATTGCATCTACATCAACTGTGCAACATACTAAGGATGTACTAACGTACAATATGTCTTCATCGCTGGATCACACTAATGAGGCACAACCCCTAGGACAAGTAAGTATCATAAAGGAGTTTATGAAATCCTGTATTAAACTACCAAATGATCCATCATCTATTAAAGTATTAAAAAATATGTTAGAAATATGTAAGACAGACGTAGAGGGAAATCTAGAGCAGAAAACAGTTAATCACTTGCATGTAAGGAGGAGGACAAGTAGAGAGTTCAGACTGAATGCCAACATTGGATATTTCAACATGGGGGATATTATACTAGATTTAGGCTCTGAAGTAAATGTGTTACCCAAAAAGACATGGAAATGTATGGGAGATCCCACATTAGGATATTCACCAGTTCAGTTGAAACTAGCAAATCAACATAGGGTTTTTCCAATTGGAAGGATAAAGGGTGTGACAGTAGATCTGGAATAAGTGCACACTAAAGCCGATTGGTAAGTGATAGAAACAGTGTATGGCACAACACCTTATCCAACATTACTTGGCTTGGATTGGTTGTTTGACAACCAGACCATAATCAATTTGAAGACAAGGAAGGTGACATTCGAGTTAGGAGAATATAGAGTCGTTGCACCACTAAACCCATCAAAAGGAGAAAGTTTTGTAGAGCCCACTTTCTTAGACCTGGAGGAAATCAACCAATTATAAAGAATCACCGTGCGAGAAGAAGATTATGTGAATCTAACTGCAGATGGAATAATCATATGGAGAAGCATCACATCATGTGATTTAGACTCAGATACAAGGTTGGAGAATTGGCAGCAGAGATTACATGAAGTATCTACAGGAAGGTGCATAGTAATAGACTGCACAGTAAGATGGGTAGGTACAGAGATAAGAGAACCTCCCATTTTTCATGGGTTGAATGAATTATAATAAATCCTAACAATATATGAAGATCAAGTGTTCAAAAATTAGAGGCTCTTAGCTTTGGACATAACACTCAAGGAAACACCTGAAATATGGTGGGGTGCACACAAAGACACGGTCAAGGACTAGTACCAATGTAAGTGATTACTACGTATTAGATTCGGTGTAGAACAAGGAAGAAATGAACTACAAAGATATGATGGATAGGGGACACCAAAAAAACACTTGGACAAGTGTAGAACACTATGGAAGATGACACCACTAGAAAAATGGCCTCATCACTTCATTCACACATTGGAATGAATTTCAACAAACTGGTATGTAGACTAGGTACTGCGTAGAGGCACTGTAGAATGGACAACATTACAAAAAAAAATTATAGTCACTTTCTCATTTGAACATGATAACCCCAACATTGATTCAACACTCAAAAAAATCAGAGGGGTGATATTTATTAAGTAACTAGAGGTTAAACTTATAACAGAGTATCACCAACATAATAGACAAATAGAGAAATATCTACTGTCATGTTATCATGTGTAGGAAGAAACACCACATGAAGATGACCCATGCAACATTCAAATTACAGAAATTGAAGGAAAAAGAGAGGTGGAAGGTCTATCTCTCGAATCAAAAGTATTTGTTGTGCCAATCAAAGTGAAGAAAGTAAATATTGGGACAAATGATAATCCCAAAATGGCCAGTATTGGAGATTACTGGGATGAACAAACAGTAGAAAGAATAACCAAGTTACTGTGTGAGTACAATGACCTATTACCAACAACCTTTACAGAGATGAAAGGCATCGCAGGAGAGCTAGCAGAGATGAAGACACCTCTCAAACCTGAGGCTATATCTGTCAGACAATGATCATATAAACTGAACCCAATATATAAGCAGAAAGTAAAAGAATAAATTGACATAACGTTGGAAGATGGAATCATAGAACATGTAAAGGATTGTAGTGCAGAGACATCAACACACTTCATGTTTGTGCAAGTGATCCCTAGATTTGGATGCCCAAGAATATTTATGAGTGACCAAGGAACTCACTTCATCAATAGTACTATCAAGGCTATGACTGAGGAGTTTGAGGTCTATCATCAAAAGATTACACCATATCACCCTCAAGAAAATGGAACAGTGGAAACCTTTAATAAAATCCTAAAGAATTCTTTGACAAAGATATGCAATGCCAACATGGATGATTGTGATTTGAATATACTAGTAGTATTATGGGCATACATGGCTACATGAAAACTTTTGACAGGACAAACACCATTCAGGTTGGTGTATGGACAAAAATAAGTGGTGCCATTAGAATTTTTGGTACCTAGTCTGTGCATAGCAACAATCACCAACATGACAGAACGAGGCACAATACAAGAAAGGATAAGTCAACTAATGGACATGGAAGAAGATATGATTCTATCAAGATTTCGCCAAGAAGTACAGAAAGAAAGGGACAAATCTTGGCATGACAGACATGTTAAAGGAAGAGTTGCAAGGAGGAAGACCTAGTCTTGGTGTACGAAAATAAATTTCTTCAGCATCCAGGAAAATTCAGAATGCATTGGTTGGGACCATATGAAGTGAAGACTATCATAGAGGGGGGAGCTATATTGTTGAAAGATTTAGGAGGTACAGAACTCAGAGGAATGATCAATGGGAGTCAAATGAAACTATATAGGGACAATTGACCTCCTAGTACTTAGAAATTTACCACGTAGTAAGAAGATATGTATATAGTGTATTATAGTAGTAAGGGAGAGATCATGAGAAAAACAAATGAAAAGAAGAAAAAGAAGGAAATCCATAAAATGTAAAAAGGGGATTAAAATAAAAACAGATCGATGCACATGGAGGGTCTTGATAGAATAGAACAGTGTGTTGCAAGAAAACCAGGGTTCGAAAAAACTGCGCATAGAAGAGAAGTTAATGGGTAGAAAGGTACAACACACAGGAAACACAACAAAAAGTGAAAAAGTGACAACTGTCAGTGCAACAAAACTTTCACTTCTTTGTCCCACTATAAAGTCGGAAAAGGGGGGAAAGCAACCCATTGTAATATTTTATAAGGAGAATAATGCAGAGCTGATCAGAAGAGTTACAAAGTGTGAATTTGCACTACCATCTATCATTTTGGAAGCCTGTAGTTTGGATTTCCTTGCCATATCACCACCAAGGGTTGGAGTGCCGAGAAGAACTAGAAGAAATGCATGGAGTAGCATTTAGGTGCCACAAACCCAAACAAATGAGATTCCCATAGTGGTGGATGTGGATGAAATCTACATACCAAAGTATGAGCAGACCACATTTCATGTGGAAGAGGAGTAGGAACCCGCATATGAGCCCGAGCAGCTAGAAGAGGACGTCGAATGGATGAGATCCGACGCGTCCAGGAGAAAAGGGTCGCAACAAGAAGAACCGACCACGGGTTCCATGCAACACGGCCTAGATTTGGAACTAGATCATGAAACAGAGCAAGATGTTGTACCAGAGGGTGGGATATTGTCCCCACAAGGAAATAATAAGGTGCGAGCAGCAAGTAGTCTGCAGGGTGTACAACGTGTATAGGAGGAATTGGCTATAGTGATGCCAAAAATTCCCAAGGGAGTGAAGACCAAAGATAACATGGTCAGAGGAGTTGATAGTCGTAAATACTCTAACCATGATGTCTCTGATGCCATAAAGTTCCCATATTTGGAACCAAAGAGATACCTAGAGAGCATAGGAGAAGGCCCATCAGCCGCGCCACTATTGGAGCATGCGTAGTGGATCCTAGGACTATACAACATTGGCATCATGAACTTATTAGACATATCGCACTTCAGGTGCGAGAAACACATAAATGGATGTGTCAAACAATTGTTAGCGATGGTGAATGGAGGCATCTTGTGGATGGATAGGCCAGTTCGTATCAATGCCGACCTCATCGCAACAATTACAGGGGTACCCACAGATGGGTAGAAGAAAAAACAATACCTAGAAGATAAAACTAAGGAGAAAGACATTTTAGACGAGATCAAAGCAAAGTATGGCACAGAGAGGGGTAATAGAGGTATCAGGATCAATGACATCAATGATCATGCGACACAATTTGCAACCAAATTGCTCAGTTGTAAATTAATGCGTAGGTACTGAAAATAATAAGTGCATGCAGGAGTAGTAGCAACTATGGTGCAATGTGAAAAGGGGAGCTCAATGAGATGGGCCCCTTATCTACTAAAATAGTTCCTTGAATACTGCAAGGATGTGCAATACTGGGGCTTTGAGTTCCACTATTCATGGTTACTCATCCTCATTACACTTATGGGGTGGCAGGAAACCACATACAACCAGTTCCTGTCAAGGATAGGAAAATGTGGCACAACACGTTACACATCCCTTCACAGTACAATTGATCCCCCAAAGAAGAAAATTAACAGTAACATGTTCAATATATACTCGACAAAGATCCAAAATAGAGTCACGGAGAGATGCATAATTCCCATAGAAAATGTCTAGGAGTTTGGGCAGATAACGAACTTCTAGGCAGCACGCCACAGTATGTGGCTACAAGAAAAGATGGATCCAGCTAAGGAGTGGTTGTAGTTGAAGTACTGTGTAACAATGCATGACATCTACATGGAGGTCCAAGAATGGAATGAGGAGTGGAGAGTACCAAAAATCCCAAATATGGTGCTAGGAGAAAGAATGAGTATCCAGGACAGAAAATTATCTGCACAGTAGGCAGGCACAAACGGAGCAAGCACCAAGAAAAATACGACACACGGTCAAGAAGGGGACAAAAATCACATAAAGAAGAAAACCAGAATGAAGAATCCATCCCAATGTGGTTCTACATAGGGATCATTTCTCACAGAGTGGACAACAAGAGAAACAACAGAACAAGTGCACCTAGTGGAAAAGTAGATGGAGATACAAGAAGTCTCAATGGAAGAAGGAGAAGGGCAGGATACCGACAGGGATACACACATGGCAGAAGAATCTGAACCACCAGAGGCCCAAAGGAAGAGACCAGTGGAGCAACCAAGTGGTTCTAGAAAGAAGGCCAAGGCCCACAGGAAGCCCATGGAAACATCGTTGATGATAGAATACGTGTAGTTGATAGCCACGATAGTAGAGGATCGATTGAAAGAGGTATGGGAGAACATCATGAACAACAAATATTCAATTTTGGAGGAAATACAAGAGGTGAAAAATGCATTGGAGAAGTTAAAGGTCAAAATAGAGTAGCAACAACAAAAGGTAGCAGCACCAATGAAAGAAGGGGTACCCGTGGGCGTGATAGTGTAAATCATGGTGCAGGGGAGTGTAAAATTCAAGATTACTCCCAACATGTTGTTCATGGATGAGGAGACAACACAGAGTTCGCTGAGAGAAATTGAGATGATGGACTTGGCATTGCCCAAGATTCCAACGAAAGAACTCTATAAATTACATGTGAGCATTGCACAGAAAATTCATTCTAGAGAAAGATATGACGCAACAAACTTACAACTGATGCAAGAAGACAACACCTCACTAAAGGAGGCACTTAGCCAAGAAGGGAAATAGAAGAAGATGGCGTAGAAAAAAGTGGATGAGATGGAAAACCATATCCACGTAGTGTTCCAAGCCATATTGGATAGCGAAGGAATAGAAGGAGTATCAGCACAAGATAAAATGCAGAAGATACTACAGACGATGCAACACTACAAGGACTAGATCAAAGGGATGGAGCAACATGTAGTTCCCACAACTCCTCGAGAAATCAGAGCACAAATGGAGAAGGATGAAATATCTTCTGCAGAGAGCATCAAGCATAATATATATAGGCTGACAAAACTACTGGAGAAGAGTGCCCAACTATGGACACAACTTCTAGAGGATGGAAGCTCACAAGAGCTGCAAGGGATGGAGGAAAAACTACATGCGGCCATGGCAGATGTCAAAAACCAATAGAGAACAATGCCACTGTTGTTAAGAGGGAAACAATCTCTATGACCAAGGGTAAACCACAACAGACAGGTATGACTGCAGAAATCAACTCAATTCCAACATATGTTATATAAACTAATGTGCAAGATAAGAAAGAGGCCTACCTCGATCCAACATTTGATGATATTCCACCGTTGATCACTTCGACCCAAATATTTATACCTGCAATAAGTTCTTAACAGATGAGAAAAGCAAGTATATAGTGATGATATAAAGGTGTTAGCACATCATATAACATAATCCACTAATAAACATTACAAACATGACCATGGATAATAATCATATATTTGTAATATACCAATAGGATGGGAAAGGAGTATTTCTATTAATAATTGATCAGCATAAGTGACAACATTACAGACTTCTATGTCGGCACGGTTTGAAACCAAGGAACCAAGTTCCTTCCAACTGGGCCTCCACCATTTCAATCCTCCACAAAGGCAATCTCATAGGAGAGAGACAATGAAGTTCTCTCAACAATAGGGAAAGAGCTTGAGGGATGAACATTGTCAGACTTGAGGGACAAAGGGATGCAGACTCAATGTGAAGTAATTTCTCCAAAGTAAGTTTGCCATCAAAGTTGAATGATTTCTCCTCTTTTCCATAGCTCAGAATTGTGCTTTTATATCCTTCATAATGCAACCAAAGGACCAATTCAGAACGCTTCCAGTATATGGAAGGCCAAGGATCAGAGATCGCTTGTTGTGACATGGAAACTTGACTTCATTTTATATTTTTAGGCACAAATCCTGATGTACATGGGTTTTAGTGGAGCAGCCAGCGTATACGCATCTTGTATAGAAGATAGGGAGCATATATGTGGATATATATATATTTTTGGATCTGGATTCATCAAAAATGGATGACAAGTGTGCATAGGGAAATGGAAAAAGGCCCTCTGTGCAAGATAGCAATGATGAGGAAGATCTTGTTATAACATATTCCCCCTAATGTGTGAGATCAGAGGAGTATTTGTGATGGCCGAAATACATTATAAATAACCCAGAAGTGGAGTGGTAGAAAACCAACTGGACGAACTTGATTGCTCATTACATTCTATACTGAATTTTTATACATGGCTGCCGAGAATACAATGCAGATCCATGTGAAAAATATACCAAACAAGTTTTCATGTCCATGAATAGGAAAATACAAGTGTGGTTGCATGCCAAAAGATGTCATAGTCATGAACAAGGCCTAATGAAACCAGTCTCAAAATCAATTTGAAGATATATGTATACCATGGAGTACAATCTAATCTCCCATGATCAATGAAGTCGAATAGGTGTTGGTCCAATGAAAGGGAAGCGACAGCTTAGGAAAGTTGTGATCATGTAGTGATGTCTTCAAGTATTCTACACTATCGACCAGGGGTGCAAGTCCACATCATGTGAATAAAGCAGTTTAGGTCGAACACAATGAGACTTAGTTTGATTACCGGTCATTGAGGTATATCGTCAAGAAATGCGAGACAACCTAACTATAATGAAAGTAGGTATCAAGGCATCGAGTACAATTATTCAAGTGTGAATAAAGGAGTCAAGGTCGAACACTTGAGGAGTCCTTTGATCATGAGACATTGATGTATTCCCATCTGTCAATGGTGAGAGAGCCTGCCATTAATGACTACAAGCCTCAAGGTACTTATAAAAATCTAGGTCTCGTATCAATAATAAATGAGCTAAAGACGATGGAAAGAGACCCACTGAATGGAGAGCATTAAGGAATCTCTCATCAGTCAACACGAGGAACAAAGCAGGAGCTTCATGATTTGGTAGAGATCGGACGAAGAACATGTTCACGAACCAACGACCCTGTGCATCTTTCGCATGTACCAAATGCAAGAGGTATACAAAAAAGACCCTCTGAATAGAAGCCAATGATGAAAAATGCTGATAAAGGTGAGGATACCACCAATAAGGCTAATGACATCCAAGACACTACATGAATCGCAAAGTGTGAATAGATGTCTCACCGTCGAGCACAAGGGAAACCACCCAGTCAATGACCAATGATTATATGTCAATTGTTGGGTTCAAGGTGACCTACCAATGATGATAGTAGGGCCAGGGTGCATGATAAGACCATAGTATCATGTGATTTTGAGACAAACTAAGGGTATGGCTGACATTCAAAGTCAAGATTTCTGAGGAGTGGCCAACATAGGTTGATAGAATTCCTTTAAACAAGAGCATGAGACATATGGTGGACTCTGGCAGCATAGAATTAATGATGTGAATATTAGATGTAGGAGGCATCAATAACATTCTCTATAGGGACTGGAAGAGTAACCAACCGATAGAGAAAACTCTATAATTAGATTATCTTCCTAAGGCCATGCTAAACCCAAAATTATGATCACACAAGGACTCAATAACTTTGTTCTCTATTCAAAGGTGACACGATTTTTGCCGATTATAATATAGTACTCCCTTATCGCCCGTCTTTTTTTATTTTTTCATAAAAAATGAATGATATGATATAGAGAAGGAAACGAGTGTCGCAAGTAAGAAAAACTAGTTCCAGTAGTGGAACGTACCTATGCTTCATGCAAGGAAATGCATGTGGGAGATGGACACTCGGGGTGATGTTCCCTCCAGGGTATAGGGTGTCAAATTGCGAAGGATATAAACAAGGCTCTGCTTGGTTGAGGATGCAAAAATTGCTTAGGCAACGGTTTATAATGCAAAGTGAGAACCGACTAAAGGCTCAATACTGCAAGCGAGGGCATGAGATGCAATCACAACTTAACACCAAAAAATATCCTTTTTTATGTCTTTTAGTCTACTTGGTGTGAAAAAGGGGTAAACTTGTGCTAAATAGACGTCTTTTCGAATCCAATTTACGAGTATGAAAAGGACAAGTTCACTCGACAATATTTTCTATTTTTGATAACGAGTCGGAAAAGAGCTTAACTAAGACTCATGACCTTTCAAATCCAATTTAATGAGTATGAAAGGGATAAATCGCTCGACAATCTTTTCGGTTTTTAGACAATTCGGAAAAGATATTAACTAAGACTCGTTTTTGGGAGTCTACAGGGAATAAGGCTACATATGCATGAATGAGAGATGAGGCTCATCATAAGGTCATGTATTGAATGATAATGGACTCCCGGTCCTAAGGAAAAACTTGGCATGGGCACCAAATGACAAAGATGATCTAACTAGGGCACCCATGTTTGGTAAGTCTCTACCATTTATTAGCGACACTATTTATAGTAGACGGAAGGTTCTGTGTCATAACAAATGGGTTCGTTCCTAAGGGGTAAAAAGAGGTAGTCGAAGGATACTGAAAAATCCATGATGGAGTGGATACCTATCATATATGATAGGTTATGAAAATACCTGCCCGAGGTGACGAACAGTCAATCATGACATGGAAATACGCAAGAAACCTGAGTCAAAACTACAACAAACCAGCTTAAAACCACTCTTGAATTAATCCATCAGGTTAAAAAATAGCATGAAACTATATAAAGTGGGTAAAAATAGCTTATAAATAGTAATAAAATCAACAATTACTGTATCATTTTGATTTTTACCCAAATAGTGCAATTTGGACCAAAAATACCTCCAAGATTCAAACAACGATTGTGGGAGCATCAGACAACGAAATCACGAACCATCTAGATCAGGTAACTCTTCATTTCTTCCTCTTCAAATTCAGTGGATTACATTTTTGAATTAGGTTTCCATTTTTTATTTTTTGAGGGCCTAAATTAGGATTTTCAATATACGTCGGTTTACTTGTATAGGTCGCATCTATGACTAGGTATACACCCCTATCTGAACCACAGGGAGCGTGTATAGAGCCCTACCCATGATTGTGTGCAATTAAAGTCATGTATAGGTACGCAAATGGAAAAAAAGAGGGGTTCTAACTCAAAAAATGATTTGTTTTTTTTGTAGGATGGTCTTGGAATGGAGAGAGTGAGAGCATGAGGAGGTAGATGCAGCTGTGGATAGAGATTCGGTGGCTCAAGCGACTCTAAAAAGATGTGGCTTGTACAAATTTTGGGCTCTCAAAGGAATGAGTGCTCAAGTGAGGTTGTTGGAGATGTTGGTGGGTTACTGGGACCCTGATAGCGAGAGATTTATCCTTGATGGACAACCATTAAGGATCAAAGTAGAGGACATCTACTTCTTGACTGGTCTATCACACTAAGGGGAGGTTTTGAACCTCAAGTCATGCAGAGGATGGAGTGGGATGAATATCGAGGTGTATATCGATGCCCACTGTGTAGTAGGGACTCCCAAGGTGGGAAGTCAAGTCCCCATCCGAGCAATAAGTAACATCATTTTGAAGATCATTATGCTTGTGCTTACCAGGATCATAGGTTCGACCTCATTGCATCAAGCATCAAGACCACTTATGTTTTATGCAGTAGAGTGTGCTAGGCCCACTGTCTATGATTGGTGTACCTCACTACTGGCCAACATGAAAGGTCAGCTGATAGAGTTCAAACAAGGTAGTAAGCGAAACTTTGGGTCTTCCTCTATTATTTGCAATTTCTTTTTCAAGTGGGTTCCATGCCTAAGACCTAGAGTGGAGATCCTTCCTAGAGAACCAAGTGATCCAACCATGACATGGTGGATCGCAGTCATGAGACGACAGGGGGGAGGTAGGGTATCAATGCCCTATAATGATGATTTTTTCTTCTGGTGGTGGTGGAAAATCATTTCTTTGGATGACTATCCCTATGTGGGGATCGATTTTAGAGGAGATCCTGATATGCCACTTCCACTAGGGGGCACCTATGGTGATATAAGTAACAAGTTTTTAAATATTTCATTTTTTTTGTATTTTTGTATTTTGGGAACAAAAATATTTTTGAATGGTGTTTAAATATTAACTAGATACATGTGTAATTGTGGACTCGGGTCCACGACGGCTAGAGGGATTCCTTCAACATAAATGGAGGAACCAGGGAGATGAGGCGGTGGGAGGAGAAGTGGAGAGAGTCCTATAGAATGTGCAGGGTAACCTGTCTCATTTGACACAGAGGATTCCAATGGTTCAGGTAGAGGATCTACTTGAAGCCATGCAATGATAGGTGGTTGGTGTACCTAGAGAATGGGTATGACTCTTCCAGTGTCTTGCAAACATCATGGTTTTCTACCATCATACACATCCGGCGCCATAGGAATAGATGTTGTGGGATATGCATATCGGTTGTATATGTGCATTGAGGGTTTTAGCCCCAATTTTGTAATATAAACACCATATTTTGAAATATATGAAAAGGGATCTTCGACTTTACTTATATCTTACAATGTGTATATTGATTTAATGGTTTTCTTTGCTTAATTAATGTGACAAATGCCAATCTAAAACATAATTAGTGTAGGCATCAGATACATGATTATAACTCCTAGGAATGTGATAATATGAAATAAAATCAAATTGTTGTTCTAAAATATGTACCCGTAGGAATCGAAGAAGTAAAGTAGGATCATGCATGTGGTAACGACCATTCAACTGACATACTATTAACTAGGAATCCACGTGAACTTCTAAAGAGAAAATACCATGTGAGATAGCATCGCGCAAAAGTTCTATGACGACACTATATTCAGCCACGTTATTCATGGATGGCCCTAGGCATATGCCACCTGAAGACACCAGCAAACCCTCGGGTGAGTAAACCACCCAAGGGGTAGAAGCTAAGTTTTGTGTATGACGATTGGATCTATCTACGAATTCTAGGTAGATTGAAGACTCTATTGACATCTGGCAACAAAGGAAAAACTTGATAAGGAAGCCAAAGACAAAAGAAAAGAAAAAAAGAGATGTATATACACTAAATTTACATTAGTATACAAAGAGTTCCACTCAAGCCTAGGGCTCAAGTGTAGTACATTTTCAAGTAGAGCCCATTTCTGGGATCGACTAATTTATTCCCTTCATAATATTCTAATTCATAGGCTCCTTTTTCCAAAACATGTCACACGATGTAAGGATCGTGCCACATGGGTTTAAACTTGTCTTACCCTAGTGGTTCTTTGGTTTGGTCATACAAGAGGACCAAGTCACACTAAACATACAACTAGGGATAGACAGACTTGTCATACTAGACCATGACACATTTCTTGTTTGCCTTGATAGCCATAAAGGCATCCTGACGTTGCTCGTCAAGACTCTCTAGGTGCACAAGGCATCACTCTAAATATGAAGTGTCAGGTAGGAGCCCAACTCCCAACTTGAGACAAGGGATTTCGCATTCAATAGGAAGGATTGATTCCACACCATGCACTAACTGAAAAGGGGAAAAACCGGTGGCAGTCTTAACCGAATTTTGGTATGCCCAAAGCGCGGGATATAGCATGATGTGCCAATTGGAATTACTCTAACTGACAGTTTTTTGTAAAATGGTCTTGAGAGACTTGTTGACAGCCTATACTTGCCCATTTTCCTGGGGGTAATAGGGGGATGAATGACCGTGTCTAAACCCCATCTTAGATGATAATTCTACCATCATTTCATTATGAAAGTGACTGCCATGATCAATGACAATATCACTCGGGATACTGAACCGAGCGATAATTTGGTTGAACATAAAGAAGGTTGCAATCTTCCCATCAGATTTTACAGTAGGTATGGCCTTGACCCACTTAGTAAAGTAGTCAACAACCACGATGATATGTTGATGCCCCCCAGAAAAAGTTGGGTTGCAATCGATGAAATCTACCCCCCACTTGGTGAAGGGACCGACGGTAATGAATGGGTTAAGAGGGGCTAGATGCGACCACATTTTTCGAGTGAACACCTGGAAGGGATGCCACTTTTTAACCGCTTCGACACAATCTTTAAAGATAGTAGGCCAGAAATAACTAGCTAGCAAGATTTTTTGGTCCGTCACAAGCCCAGATAGGTGACCACCACAAGCCCCTTTGTGGAAATCATTTAGGACTGACTCAGCTTCCTCGTGAGTTAAAAAATGATGAAATATGTTATCTACTCCTCGGCTATATAAAGTGTCAACGACGATGGTATACTTTTTGGCTTGATATCTAACACGTCGTCAATCATCTCGCGAGAGATGTTGAGCGAACTTCAAGGTTTGAAGATATAAAATAATGTCCCCATACCAGGGGTCGGACGACGAGACAAGGAAAATGTGTTCATCTACAAATGAATCAACATGGATAGCATCCTCATATAATCGTCGAAAATCGGATATTAACTTTGCAAAAACTAGCGATTTCTTGGACTTTGCCGAAGCAAAGTCGAGATCAAATTCTTGTAAGATGAAAATCCATTTATTATATTTCCCCCTTATGATACACTTGGTAAGGATGTATTGAAATGGATTGACATCAACAACCACCGTAGTCTTTCAAAGCAATATATAGTGATGTAAACGTTGGACTGCGTGAATGACAACCAAAGCTAGATTTTCAACATGAGAGTAATCAAGCTTAGGGCCGACTAGATTTCAACTAATATAGTAGATGACGTGATCATGGAGCTCATCCTCCTCCTGAACTAGAACCATACCAATCGCCTCTATATACACGAAAATATACAACAAGTAATCTCTACTGTAATCAAGTGATTTCAGAAGAGGGGCTTATAGCAATGCTTTCTTTAAAGCATCGAAAGACTCCTGGGCTCGCTCATCCCTGATAAAAGGTGTGTCTTTCTTCAAGAGGTGCATGAAACCCTTAGTGATATTGGAATAATTCACTATGAAATGATGTAGAAAGTTATCTTTCCCCTGTAAACCTTGAAGTTGTCTAATCGTGCACCGGGGAGGCAACTGAAGTATTACCTCAACCTTAAGAGGATATACCATGATATCGGTCTCAAAAACTAAAAATCCTAAGAGATGGAAAGACTTAACGCAAAAGATGCATTTGTGAGGGTTTAACTAGATTCTATAGTAACGACATCTTTCAAAAACTAGTCGAAGGTGTATAACATGATCCACTCTCTTGCGAGAGTGAGTAGCAAGATCATCAAGGTAGGCTTGGACTATGTGCTTCAGATCATGAAAATAGAAAGTCATGGCACGTTGGAAGGTTGCTCCAGCTTTTTTAAGGCCGAAAGGAATTTTCCGGTATGCCAAAGTACCCCAAGGACATATAAATTCCCTCTTGTGTTTGGTCCTCAGGTTTGATAAGTCCTAATCTCATGTTCGACAATACAGGGGTCGATCCTTGGCATCTCTTCATATGAACAGGCGAATACATATCGAAATTCTTTGAAGAGTTCAATCTAGATCAAAATTTCTTCTGGTGAACAATCCACACCTATATTTACATTCTTAATCTTGCTAGGAGTACGAGAGATATCGATCGATACAGTAGGAGAAATACTTGCCATATTTTCTTTAGCATAAATGTCGTGCGTATCAAGTGGAACTATGGTGTGACTGACTATCTTACTCAAGGTAGACCGAAAATCATCTTCCTCAATTTTTTCGAGACTTGGGAGAAAATAAGATCAATTATGCATATCATCCCAAGGTCTCTCAGAACCATTCATGTCTTCGAGGATGGCTTCATCTGAAGGAAAAGTCTCATCTAGGAAATCATGCGAGCAGGACAACGAGGTGGCCCATACAGGCCTGAGAACAGGATCCTCCTCGTCTGTCAGTGAGGTAACAGGATCGAGGTCAGCGGAAGAGTCAAGAACAGATTGATACGCAATCTTCATTATCGATAGTGGCATAGTCATGAAAGCATGAAACTATCCTTCACTCGATAAATTCGTAGAAGGTAGGGTCCATTGATCACTAAAATAGGAAGTGCGGAAAGGAATGGACCTCCCTGTTGAAGAAGGCCTACTAGACATGGTGCAAACGTGGTGAATCGGTGTCGAGAAGTCGAAGGTACCCATGAGGGAAGAATACATTTTGACGTCGATATTCTCATTTGTCAGCTGAGAATTATCAATCATAGGGATTGATGGTCCAACAGATGCGTTAGGAATAGAGTATGCAAAGGATAATTGGTCGATAGTCAAGATCTCCCCTTGATGAGGACAATAAAGTATATGGAAAATGGGCGATATGACAGTGACCATAGCATAGGTCCAATTGCGACCTAGTAACAGGTTATAATCAAGAGGCGCATCAACTACCTCTACTTTCACCTCTACCATCTTTCCACCTAACTGGACCAAAAAGGCAGGGAGAATATCGTGAGGGCAGAAGGAATGACCGTTGAATGTAGTCAACATGTTCGATGACTTGGAAAGGGTCATGGAACCGAGAGATTTCCAATAGAATAGGGACATCACACATGTGGCAACACCTTCATCAACGACTGCTCGTTTGATAGTATACTTGGAATACTCCACATGGATTTGGAAAGCCACATGGTAGAATAAGCGAGGCTTCACATCCGTGACATCAAACTTGATGAGTTTCGATCCACTAGGTTCTAGAGATCCTAAGGTAGAGAGTAATGCATTCCTTTGTGATGGACATGTCTGGAGTACCTTCAAAGCCGACATCACAAAATGTGCTTGGCCTAGATCCTCAACGATAGAGTAGTTCTTGGTAGCTCTAGCATTTGGGTTGTGAGTAGAGCACTTGAGTACTCCTTTCGGAATATGAGGCGGTAGCTCTGGTTTCTCAATCTGTAGGTTCATCTCTAGAGGGGGAGGAGGATCTTCTAGACTGGTACTATCTTTTGAATAGCTATAATCTCGAGAATGGGTGGCTATATCAATTTTTGCATCGACCATATTGATACAAACACGATTGCCATCTTGCGATGGTGGGTTTTGACTTCCACCAGGCGCATTTCCAGCATTTGAAGAACTTGAGGCTAAGTGCTGGTTTTGTGGGAATGGATTCATCAGTATGATGGGCAGTATATTTAAAATCCTCATAGCTTCTGCGAGTTTGGGGCATAAATGTGTAAGGTGATCATCGGTACAAAGTTTACAAGGAAGCTTCACCTTATGTTTATGTTTCTTTCCCTCTCCAGCATTATCATTTTACTTCCCATTATTATCTTTGTGCTTGGTTTTGTTACCATTTTTCCCACCCTTATGATTGTTTCGACCTTTCCTTTTATTCCCATCTTGTTGTTGGTCACCATTTGGGTTTTTCAACATTTGCACAGAATGTACATCTGCCAACTGGGTGGGTTTGGAGGATCCTGATGAAGCTGATCCTCTGGCAGACTTTGTTGCTGAGTCTGTGGGATTTACATTGGTGTACCCAACGTTTCCATTGACATGAGGTCCAATTTTTTTCCTAGGATTGTAATTTGACCGTGGTGCTTCTAGAAGAAGGTGATATAACATCCCAGACTAAGCATATATTAAATCTAATTGTTGGGATCTAAAGATAGCTTCTTCCTCGTTGGAGACCCCAGAAGTAGCAAAATCCTTCGAGATAGGAGGGTGAAAAGACTTTAGCAACCATTCTAGAAGAAAGGTCAGGGGTATAGGGGTCTTAATCAACCACCTCCGTCTATTCCACTGCTGGATATGATCCAAGATATGAGTGGCGGTGTCCTGGCGTAAAATTGACAAAAGTTTGAGGCCAACATCATAACGAATGGGCAATTGAAAGTGGTTGAGAAAGTCCACCACCAACTGATTAAATGATCCATATGTTCCCCTGGGTAGCTCAATATACCATTGTGAAGCAACTCCAATGAGAGTACGTTGAAACAATCGTAATATAATAGAATCATGGTTCAGGGAATTCGACAAGCACCAAAGGTGAAAGGTAGTGACATGTTCACTAGGATCCTCTCCATTCTTACCCTCAAACTTTGGAATGTCTGAAGGAAGTTTGGTGGGGATGGGGGACCATGTGGGATCATGATGCATTGAGTCATTCATTAAATTAGCCAAGTTTGGCAGATTGAGCGTGGCTAGAAAAGGGAGATGGTGTTGCGACATCTGGCGCCATCCTCCCGTGAAAGATTGTGCATTGGGAATTGCATTCCATACAGGATTCCGGTAAGTACCAAATCCTTGTCCGGAATTATAAGGCCCTCCTCTGGGCTGATTCGTATAAGGTGGGTTGGGCATCATTACAACAGGAATTTTCTGATAAGGATTGTGAAAATTTCCCCTAGCCGGATTAGATACAGGCTGGGGGTTATGAAAATTTCCCCCAACTGGATTGGATCCAGGTTGGGGGTTGCCCAAAGTGTAATACTAACCTCTTCCCAGTGGGAACTCGGAGGTTTGAAGTGGATTCGTCATTCCAAAATTATTGGTTGGAATCGACATCGAGGGGGTAGGGATATAGGATGAAACTTGTTGACTAGTTGGGTTGTTCCATCCAGTCGTAGACTGATTAGACCCAGGGTTAAGAATATGGGCACTTCCTACATTAGGATTCATTTAGGGAATATGAAAACCACCAAATGGGAAAGGAGTGTAAGGAGGTGTAGTGCCCCCAAGTCCAAAGCTAGCGTTAGGGCCAACAGCTGGGATGGCACGAAAAATGCAAAGTGAAGTTAGGCATACCATAATAAAATGGACTAGAAGCCATAAGGATGGACTGAACATTGTAACTCGGCGAGTGGCCGAAACCCCCAAAAGGGTTTGAGGCAAGAGATGAAGCATTAACCACAGGCTTAGCCATAGTACCAGTATAAGCCTTTGACACTGCAACTGTAGCGGCTGTAGGAGTCGAAGGGGTGCCATTAATTATAGTGGATATGGGAGTCGAAGAACTCCTTGTGTTCTGAATATTGGATTCAGTACTCATCCTTGTGGAACCACAAGTCTGAAAGGTGGATGTGTGTGTACCACCCGTGATAACTCTATTCCTTTTAAGAGGCAAGAACTCGAAAACCAGTGGTAACTATAACAACCGACGAGACCGGTGAAGAAGTCGGTCCGACTCCACGATGAATTATGACTCTACAAAATAAAAATATATCCTAAGGCCAACTAGTAGTCAAAGAGCATACCAAAAAGTCAAACGACCAATATTCATGCAAATGGGCTAAAGTGGGTGAGTGGCATCCCTCGCTAAAGAAGGTACGTCTCATCCAAGAGGGACTTGAGACTCTATGCTAAAGTTTGGAGGTAAAAAAATCAATTATAGGGGCCCTCGTGGGATTAACAACCAGCCGGTCAGATCCCCCTAGAGAGGTAATCCTCCATAAAGGATGTATGTTGTCCGACCCCTATCTGACCCAGGGTACAAGAAGAATAACCCCTAGAAGTAACCTATGAGATACCTAAGTCAAGAAGCTAATAAACCATTGTATAACCGATGCACAGGCGAGTAGTCGTAAGTTCAGATCACCATATGGGTAGGGTAGGAAAGCCCGAAACCTTGAAAGAACTTTCTCTCATAGAGGTATGGGTACTAACAATATCCCCAAGTACGAATAAATCCACACAAATATCTCTGATGCTAGGTGAGTATCCAGGGGTTATCCCTTCAACTAACTTCACGCCACCTCGTGATTACCTCCGGTGTGAGAAGAGCCTCCTGATCTTACCAATTATACAATGGACTTCTCAACTCCTTGTCTCAGACACATATGTTGATTTAATTGCCTTGGAGAAGTTTGCTCACAAAAATCCTATTTCAAGGCACTAAATCCTAGACTAGTTTGTGCACCCTAAAAATAAAATCCCGACTAATCAATTTTAGTTTAAAGAATAAATTTTAATGGCCTGATTACTCAAAAGGGTATGGAAGCGAAACTCATGATGTTATGACTCTGCAAGAAAATAAATATGAATATAATGCAAAGTCTATCTTTAACTTTTTCAACGAATGATATGCTAATAAAAACAATGCAATTTTCAATTTCAACTCTGCAATTCAGAAGTAAAATGAAATCTTTCGCTAAATGAACTAAGCTAATGATAAAGGTTCAAAGACAAAAATGCTAACCAATGCAAAATGCCTATTTTTTTGTATTTTCAATATATTAAAGAGAAAATGCATGGACTGAAAAGCAACCTGATATATAAATTCTACTGTGTATAAATGAAATAACTCAATCAGAATACCAAGCGGTCAAGCAAACAATCCAGGTTTCAAGGAAAACCAAAAATGAAAAACAAAGAGAAAGACTATGCCCAAAAATTCAACTCCCAATAGGTTTCCTGTCAACCCAGAGAAGCCCAACATGCACTATAGAGACCTAAGAAGGTACAACAATCATCAAATCCCACCCAACAATCACTAAACCAAGAAAACAAGCAAATAAAAGTGGTATACATGACTGTTCAGGAGAACAGAGCATATATACACATCTTGTAGTGAGACAACAAGTGTGTATACATGACTGTTCAGGAGAACAGAGCGTATACATGCATCTTGTAGTGAGACAAAAAGCGTGTATATGCGACTGTGAAGGCAAAAGGAGCATATATTCTTTAAAACAAGTCTAGGCAAGGGGAAAAAGGTTGAAAAATCAGACCCAGAGTGAACAGAATCTGTCAAGCAGTGATATGACAAGAAATAAAAAGGAAAAAGAGCAATGTAAGAAGAAAAAGTACTTCAACCTTTAGAAGGAAGATCTCTCTGCAGTGGAGTTGCCAATTCTATTATGAGGGAAAAACTCTCTATGGCCAAGGTTAAAACACAACAGACAGGTATGACTACAGAAATCAACTCAATTCCAACATATGCTATATAAAATAATGTGTAAGATAATAAAGAGGCCTACCTCGATCCAACATTTGATGATGTTCCATCGTTGAGCAGTTTGACCCAAAGCTTTATACCTGCAATACGTTCTTAACAGATGAGAAAAACAAGTATATAGTGATGATATAAAGGGATTAGCACATCAGATAACATAATCCATTAATAAACATTACAAACATGCCCATGGATAATAATCATATATTTGCAATATACTAATAGGATGGGAAATGAGTATTTCTATTAATAATTGATCACCAAAAGTGACAACATTATAGACTTCCGTGTCAACACGGTTCGAAACCAAGGAACCAAGTTCCTTCCAACTGGGCCTTCACCACTTCAATCCTCCACCAAAGGCAATCTCATAGGAGAGAGATAATGAGGTTCTCTCAACAATAGGGAAATAGCTTGGGGGCTAAACATTGTGTTTAGACTTGAGGGACAAAGGGATGCAGACTCAATGTGAAGTAATTTCTCCAGAGTAACTTTGCTCTCAAAGTTGAATTCTTTCTCCTCTTTTCCATAGCTTAGAATTGTGCTTTAATAGCTTTCATAATGCAACCGAAGGGCTGAGTAGGAACATTTCCAGCATATGGAAGGCCAAAGATCAGAGATATCCTGTCGTGACATGCAAACTCAACTTCATTTTATATTTTCTGGCAAAAATCTCGATGTACGTGGGCTGTAGTGGAGCAGCCAACATATATGCATCTTGTATAGAAGATAGGGAGTGTATATGTTGAAAAATACATATTTTTGGCTCTGGATTGATCAAAAAGGGATGACAAGTTTGCATAGGGAAATGGAAAAAGGCCCTTTGTGCAAGATAGCAATGGTGAGGCAAATATTGCTATAACAAGTGCAAGAAAATATCAAAACTTCCATGGATATGAAAAGCTTACAAGCATAGAAAAAGGTAGTACAAACGCAAAAGATGACCGTTGGTGCCCGTGCAAGAAAAGGCAGAACAACTAGTCATCGAAATCGGCACAAAAAAATTGAGTGTAGAGCTCATCGCAGTGGAAGGAGGAGAGATATTATAAAACCCAGTCACCATGCAGTTCATGGAATATATGGTCGAAAGGAGAAGTTAGGCTCAAGCGTAGTGCCAGAGAATCACCGAAATGTATGACACGTTGGTACAAGCAGTGACACACTAGAGTTAGGAAGTGACTTGGGACGAATTAGGATGTCAGTGTTGGGGGCCTATTGGGCACATGCCTAGTTTTGAGGAAAAACATCATGTGTAAGGCAGATGTGCATGTAGGAAAAGAAACACGTGTAAGGAAAACATACATGCAGGAAAAGAAGCACATGGAAGACAAAAACACATGTAGAAAAGGAAAGCATGCGAGACACACATGGAAGAAGAACTAGCCATGATAGGGTTATGGTTTTGGTAAGAATATGTAATGGCTGGTAAGCCAAAAACATGTATAAGTAGGTACCTAGGAGGTCTAGGTCGGGGTTCTAACATTGCTTAGGAGTTTTTGTTTCGTAATGTTCAGGTTTTGATAAGAGATGATAAGAATGACTGTAAATACGATATGGTTTGTAAGATGTTGATATGAGGAGGGGAATTATGTTAGATATTGAGCGTTATATCACAATATGGGGAGCTTGGTGTGATCTAATCCACCTCATTGTAGATCTTGACCCTCGTATGGAGAGTTGTAATGCGCGTGACGTTGTAGTTTTGGAAACACCATAATAAAAGAGCAGATCATCGAAATATTTGTGGATGTAGCCCAAGAGGGGTTAACCATGGTAGATCATGTGTTATGTGATTGAATGTTGTGTGTTTCCATTACTATCAATGATTATATGTTAGACAAACGTGTGAATGACTAGTTAGATCTATTATTTGACATGCATGAATAAGAATGACATGGTATTCAATATAAGATGAATGTTAAAGTAAAAAATGAAGATCACAGAGTTTAATCCCAGATCCCCACTCATTCCCAGGCTGCAAGCACTTGAGCATTGTAGCCACCAATAAACTATCTCGGGTGAGACTATGCAATGCACTCTATGTACTGCGTTTCCTTCTGGTTTACCAGAGGGGCTGATAGTTTTAAAGGGGTTTTGTTGGAAACCATGGTAGACCTGAAACTGGGTCAGCCTAAGAAAGGTAGCAAAAGAGAGAAGCAACCAACACTACCTAACCTACACTACATGCCAAAGGTAAGGTTCCTTCTTGAAATTAAGGTTTGAGAAGGTATCCATTAATGGGTAATGGTAGCTTCTGTCCCCTTAAGTGTGGCTAGGATAAAGGATTTATTACCAGCCTCACTCTCAATTAAGTAAGGCCCAATCCATAAGTTGTCAAACTTGTCATGCATTCCTGGTTTCTCCTTCCTCTTGTCTCACACTAGTTGATATGAAAATCCTTAGATGTCAAAATACTCTTTAACACACATTAACATCTAACCTAATTCATAATTATTATTTCTTATCATCTTTTGACATATTTTCATAACACATGTGAATATTCTTACTTATCCAAAACTTCATAAAATGACGAATAAATTATAGAACAATGAGAGATAACACAACATACAATAAAATAACTAATGCAATAATATTTGATGATGTAGTTCACCTCTCCTAGGCTACATCTCTGTTATGAGGAAAATCTCTCTATGGCAAGGGGTAAACCACAATAGATGGAATGACACATAGAAATCAACTATAATCCCAAGTATGCTATATAAATGAAATACTAACAAGACAAGGCCAAGATCCTAACTCATCCAGACGTTCGATGAAGACCACCATTAAGCACACAACTCAAAGATTTATAATTGATGTTGATGTCAAGGGACTAGAGAGTACCTAACATCAACATTTCAACCTCCCGTAGGGCTAGATGATAGGAGACAAGAATATAACCCTAAGCTTAAATCCCCAAACAAGAATGTGCATTGAACTCTAGGCTGAGTTTCCTCTAACCTACAGTCCAAGCGTGAATTCCTTTGCCTTGTAATTTTACTTTTTAGTAATATTTGATTTTTATGTAATTTATGATTTTAATGATTTATGTTTGTGTTTTTACATTTGTAACAATAAAATTAAATCCTAAAGTATTCAAAAAATTAAATAAAAATGCAAACAATAAGTTTTTTAAAAAATAAAGTCTTTTTGTTTATGTTATTATCAAGAATTAACTAAAACAAAACTAAAAAAAGGGAGAAGTTAGTGCTTAAAAGATTGATTAAAAGAAAAACTTATTAAACAATAAATTCACTAACTATCAAAACTATTTATAAAATAATATGATGAGTTAACATTTAATTTGCTTTAAGTAAAAATATGTGAAACTACAAATTTTGTTTTTTTGAATTTAAAGGGTTGGATTAATTGAGATGAGGAAAACTAAGAATTTAAAAAAAATATCAAAGAGACAATTTGAGAGTGTAAAAGAATTTGATCTTTGTTTAAAATGCTTCTCATACAAATTCTTGAATTTTAGAAATCTACAAGTCTTTGCGTAGACTAGGGCGAGGTATATGGTCTTTAGCCACTCTAGAACAATGTTACAATAGAAATACCAAGCCTGAAAAGAAAAAAAAGAAAGTTAAGCCAGAAATGAAATGGAGCAATGATGGTGAATCACAAGGAGAAAACCTTATAGAAACCAACAAAGTCATCCTCACTTTATCTTTTCACTGCTTTACAAGACCCCTCTCTGTATAAATTTTCTGCCAAATTTTTTCTCTCTCATAATTTCTTTCTCTAAAATTATCTTCAAAAAATTGATCTCCTTCTTTGGCTGAATATTGCTAGTTTAATAGTGTTTGCTGGGCAGTTGCAATTAATTTATAGTTAGGTTTGTGCGGGGGATGAAATAAATTGAAGTGGAGAACTGACTTGAACCGCCTCCCTTCAAAATAAAAAAATAATATAATTTTAATTGCAAAAGAAAAGAAATCGTTATCGACGAACGGTTCCTCATTAGATTTGATTGTCAAACTTAGTGTTTCACCCATCCATTTCTTGGAGAATTGGAGTCATGGATCAACTCATCTAAAGGCCCGACTCTCTAATGTTCAATTAAATACCTGTTGTATAAGATCCTAAGTGTTGTCTCGTACAAGATGAAAATTAGATCCACTGTCAGATATATGAGACGTATTTGGTGCCAAACGATAGCTATGATCTGTTAATAGCTTTGTCTTCAATTTTCGTTTTCCACAAAATATTAGGTAGAAGAACATGACATGAATAAACAAGAAAACTCTAGCTGCCAAGCTCTTGTCCAAATAGAGATGATAGCCAAATTACTAAAGTTACAATACCAACTGTTGCAGTAGATTGTACAATTTCACTTCCAAGATCTTGCTCCAAGATCTTGCTCTTCCTCTGGTCCATCCTCCTGGGGAACTCTCCCAAAGTCTGTGATAATAATACTAACATTATCGTGTATTTCTTTTCAGAGTATCATTGGCAAGTACTTCACAAGAACAATACACAAATTCAACTTTTCCATAAATTATGCATTTGTAACGACCATTGGAGGACGTTGGGCGACTTCCATTCTATAAGCATCTGTTTTAATGAATTCACTAAGAATATTTTCTCTGTATATTTAGTGTATCCAAAAACCATCATTTCATCTAATAGTCCATACACAACAACAAAATTATCTCTCAACGGTTCTTCTTCCAACACTTCAAAATAGTTCTTGAAAACATCCACAAACCGGTGTAAAAATAGTAGTAAGCTAGCTGCATTGTAGTAAACATTGTTGTGTTGAATGAATAAATAATCGACACCATTGTCATAAACCACTGGTTTTTGTGATGCAGCATCACCCGTATCATCATTCTTGGAAAGTTACATTCAAATGACTAATGTATAATTCCGCCATCTTTTCATCGTATTATCAAGTGAAAAGGGCATGGGATGTATAAATATTATACATATCTTGATTTTGATATGGCATAGGAAATTCCAAAGTCATAACTCCAATAATATCAATATTTAAATAATGAAGAGGTTTTGAAAAGTATACTAAAAAGGGGGTACTTCTAAAATATATAAATGTTTAGATAGTTGCTTCAACTTCCCTTTTTATTAAAAGGTCACATGTGATAAAGGGATGCATAGGGTGACAAGGTTATTATGTGGGAAAAGTCATGGCACTATTGTATAATAATATATCTTTTTTTTTTTTGACATGGCATGAAAAAGTACCAAAATTAACCCAAAGACACTATAATAATGTTCTTATAAAAAGAGAGGTATGAGGATATCCCATGAGTGAAAAAATATGAAGGTTATGAGTGAGAAATGGGATAGTAGGTAGTTTGAATCATAGGTCAAGAGCCATGATAGTTTCAACAAGAACCCTGTGCTAGCAACTTGTAATGAACTTTCTTCCATTTGAATGATCCTGTAACGTTCCTTGAATGTGTAGTGGTAACTCAACAGGAGCACGTACAACTTTGCACAAGAAATTACAGAAAGAGGGGGAAGCCTCAAAACGCTTTTCCGACTAAATACATTTGACCAAAATCGTCGTCAACAATTACCAACCAACATATGTACGTCGCTTACAATGGCGTGCAACTTGAAACATTAAACTTACGATCCTTGATTCTCTGAAGGAAGGGGAAGGGAAGAGTAATGACAGGACTAAGGGTGACTTGATGTGGAACAATAATATGCCAATAGGGTTGGGTGGACCAGGTTATACAACAGAGGAAGACACTATGGAACTCAAGGGATTCATGGAATAACGCATGGAAAATGGTAAGTATTAAAGGGTTTGGTTCTATTGTATAACCCGAAGGGACAACTCTTTATATCTTGAGAAAATGATTACAAGGATAGAAAAATGTGATGGATGTGCTTTGAGGGAAAGACCCAAGTTTAACACTGAGTATCCACAATGTGTATGTTGGAGGCATATTAAAAATAAGAGGACAAAGAAAGGGAAAGAATGAATATGGGGATGGGATTGACGAACGTGATGAGGGAGGATGTCTCAGGTAGAAGGACATGGTAGACAAGCAAGGGATTATGACAAAGGAAGGAAACTTGGTTCACCTGCAAGTCTTCTTTCCTTCCACCAAAACACATTTGGTCAATGAGTTAAAAATATACAGATAGTCTGCCTTTTAATATCACCAACCATTGCTCCATCATTTCTCACCATCAAAAAGGGAAAAAAATAAACGAAAGAAAAAGAAACAAAATAAAAACAAAAGTGAGAAAATAACTGAATAAATTGCAACGTTAACCCAAAACTAATCTAGCCCTTCCTATAAACTTTTATTATTATTATTATTATTATTATTATTTATTTTGTTTATTTGTTTATGTACAAAGGAAAATAAACCATTGTCTTGGACTCAGGTCAGGTGAAATTTAGCGTAAAGGAATGCATCACCTGCTTTTCATGGAGATCTTATGAGTTTGACAAATTTGTGCATGGAAGGAATTTCAACATGCCAACCAACAAAATTGTGTGGTGAAGAGAAATGTATAATCAATACCCAAAATAAATGGTCACCAACCCTTAAGACATGCCAACCAACAGATGCTTTGCAAGTAATGTTGAAGGTATTGATTGAATCATATTTAGGATTTAAGGTTTGTACATTAAAGGGATGATCCATGAATTCAAAAAACAAATGAGTATCATCTATGGGAACCTTTCTACTAGGAACATGGTTGTCATGATGCAAAGAAGATTCATAACATGGATTCAAAAACATAGGAATGTCTTTAAAATAGTCATCTTTATTGAAAGAAAAAGTGCACTTAGGAGGGATACGCCTACTAGTGTCAAATTCTCTAACCTGTCTTGATTGAAACAAAGGATTAACAACAATTTTATACAAATTAATATCTTTATTGAACTCATAAATATCTTCAAAAGAGGACTCCTTAGTTGTATCATTAAAGTCATACTGGTCTACATCATTTGACCACTCATTAGCATTATCAACAAATACAAATGCACCATAAATTGGTTTGACATGATCAACCTCGGTTTCTTTATCTGTATAATCAAATTCACCATCGTATGCATGCAAATAAAAGGATCGAAATGAAAGATGACTTTGGGATTGAGTTTTTTCATGAGGTTTGAGAAGGGTGATGTTTGGGATGTGAGAGGTGGATTGATCATTAAAAATCATGATATAATTATAATCCTCTTCACATCCAATCTCTTGACCACAAGTAGTGGATTCATTATAATTAGGCCCTGGGGGAGAGGGCTCCCAAGATATAGTCCCAACATGATTTGAAGATTGAGACTCAAGAAAGAACATGTGATCTTGTAAACTCTTAATGATGGGGATTAAACAAGATAAATCATTGTGAGAATCATAAACACCAAAGGATTAATTTGTTTTATGGATTTTTTCTTCAAAGTCGAGGCAAGTGGATAGAGCTAGCTCTAGGTTTTGAACATTCTTTTATTCCAACCGCCATCGGTAAAGAGGAGGTATAATTTTGTAGTAATGCAACAGGGAAACCAAGTTGGTAGGTAGAATTGGAGTAGGAATTGAATTGTATAACATGATAAACTAAATGTTAAATGTAAGAATGCTCTCATTATCATTCATAAGTAACTGGTTAAACCTATTAAGATGTTCGTAAGGATTATCCAAATTTCCAAAGGTAGAAGTAAACCAATAAGAGATTTCAAACCATGTAGAGATGCATTCATCAGGAAGGTTGGAAAATAAAGAGGCGGCATCACCCTGAAGTGAATTTATGAACAAAATCATGCAACTATCATTATTATTTACTCTGAGAATGGTGCAAGCATTCGAAAATGCACAAATATGTTCAATCACCATAACAGTTCTGTCACCATGAAAGAGAGGCACATGGTTCTTGAATTTGTGAGGTAAAGGATTAATTGGGTGAGAGAACTTCAAGGGAGTGGGCACAAACCAAGGGGAATTTTTGAGGTCTTCTTCAAGCTCAAAAAACCCATACTTGCGAATGACCTTCCCAAGGTTAGTAGATGAAACCACAGGGTTACAACCACTAAACATAATTTTGATTACTTGAGACATCAAGTTATAGGAAAAATAAATGTAAATTTGAAAGAATTAAAACAAAATAGGGAAGAACCATCGAACGGTCCTCTCTAGTATGGTTGCCAAAAACATATGTTGACATTAGGGGACTAGAGAGTCCCTAACATCAAAATTTCAACCTCCTGTGAGGCTAGGCAAGATGAGAAATTTGAAGAGAAAATTTGAAAGTGTAAAATAATTTGATCTTCATTTAAAATTTCCCCATACAAATTCTTGAATTTTTGAAATCTATGTCTTTGCATAGACTAGGGCTAGGTATATGGTATTTAGCCACTCGAGAACAATGTTACAATAGAAAGACCATGAATAAAAAGAAAAAAAAAAGGATGAGCCATAAATGGAATGGAGCAATGATGGTGAATCACAAGAAGAAAACCTTATGGAAACCAACAAGCTCATCCTCACTTTATGTTTTCGTTGCTTCGCAAGACCCCTGCTCTCTATAAATTTTCTTCCAAAGTTTTTCTCTCTCAGAATTTTCTTTCTCTAAAATTATCTTCTTCAGAAAATTTCTCTCCTTCTTTGGATGATTGCTGCTAGTTTAATAGTGTTTGTTGGGAAGTTGCAATCAGTTTACAGTTAGGTTTGTGTGTGGGATGAAATGAACTGAAGTGGAGAACTGAATTGAACCTCCTCCCTTCAAAATTAAAAAAAAAATATAATTTTAATTGCATAAAAACTGAAACAGTTATCTAAGAACGATTCCTCATTAGATTTGTTTGTCAAACTTAGTGTTTAGCCCATTTGTGTCTTGGAGAATTGGATTCGTTGATCAACTCCTCTAAAGGCCCGACTCTCTAATGTTCAGTTAAATACCTTTTGTATAATATCCTAAGTGTTGTCACGTACAAGATGTCAATTAGAGCCACTGTCATATATATGAGACGGATTTGGTTCCAAACGATAGCTATGCTCTGTTAATAACTTGGTCTTCAATTGTCTATTTCCACCAAATATTAGGCATAAGAACATGACATGAATAAAAAAGACAACTTTAGCTGCCAAGATCTTGGACAAATAGAGATGATATCCAAATTCCTAAAGTTACAATACCAATTTTTGCAGTAGCTTGCACAATTTCACTTCGAGGATATCGCTCTTCCTTTGGTCCATCCTCCTGGGGAACTCTCCCAAAGTCTGCGATAATAATACTAATATTATCCTGTGTATTTCTCTTCAGAGAAGCATTGGCAAGTGCTTCGCAAACACACTGCACATCACGATGTTTTCGAAGTTGACTCCTAACAAACTTTACTGTATCTGAACTATAATATATAAAAGTTGTCAGAATTGTGATAGATCATGATTCATGTTCATGCATTCCCAAAGGCCATCATAGATGTTACACTTTTCTGCTACCACTTCTGGTGTCAAATCATTTAACAAATAATAGTACTGCTGTAATTTTCCAATAAGAGCATCAAGATTCCAATTTTCTTTTGGAGTTTTTGGACTAATGTTTGCCTCCAGAATATCATCCATGATAAGTTCTGCATACTCTATCATTTGAGGTTGAAGATTATCAGCTTCAAGAGAATGTCTGCGCTCTATATAAATACGATCGCGTTGGCTATTGAGGACTTCATCATACTCAAATAATTGTTTTCGGATCTCAAAGAAATAGTTTTCCACCTTCCTCTGAGCCCCATCCAATGATTTTGTAAGCATTTTTTACTCTATTGGTAAGTATTCAACTCGAAACGCTCTCATCAAACCCTGTATGCGATCTCCACCAAAAATGCGAAAGATGTTGTCTTCAAGACTTAAAAAGAATATTGAGCTTTCTGGATCACCTTTCCTACCACTTCTTCCACGCAATGGATTTTCAATACGCCTTGACTCATGCCGCTATGTACCAACTACATGAAGTCTTATTGCTACAATTGCCTTTTTTTCCTCCTTTTCTGTATAGATTTTATACTCGTAAACAATAACTTCAAATGCATTGTGTAAATTTGCAATGAATTCATCTTGGATTGGACCCTTCTTGCACGCATATGATAGGCGGTCTTCTTCCTGAAGCTCATTCAATGATCTCTTACCCCATTTTATGATAGCTATATGAACTGCATCCTCAACCAAGGACAAACTGTCTTGGGACAATTTGCATGGAAATAGATTTTCATTCACCTTCCATTTTTTTCTTAGAGGAAATTTTTGTTTTCCTTCAAATTACATTTCATCCACTGTGTTAACAATCCTTGGCATAATAAGCTCACTCAACTTCAACTTTGCCATAAATTCTGCATTTGTAACGACCATTGGAGGACGTTGGGTGACTTCCATTCTATAAGCATATGTTTTAATGAATTCACTAAGAATGTTTGCCTCCGTATATTGAGGGTATCCAAAATCCATTATTTCATCTAATAGTTCATACACAACAACAAAGTTATCTCTCAACGATTCTTCTTCCAACACTTCAAAATAGTGTTTGAAAACATCCACAACCTAATGTAAAAATAGTAGTAAGCTAGATGCATTGGAGTTCTGTCTTGATGTAAACATTGTTGTGTTGAATGAAAAAATAAGTGACACCATTGTCATAAACCATTGGATTTTGTGATGCAGCATCACCCGTATCATCATTCTTAAAAAGTTACATTCAAATGACCACTATATAATTCCACCTTCTTTTCATTGTATTATAAAGTGAAAAGGGCATGGGATGTATACACATTATACATATCTTGAATTTGATATGGTATAAGAAATTCCAAAGTCGTAAATCCAATAATATCAATATTTAAATAATGAAGAGGTTATGGAAAGTATACTAAAAAATGGGGTACTTCTAAAAGATATAAATGTTTAGGTAGTTGATTCAACTTCCCTTTTTATTAAACACTCACATGTGATAAAGGGATGCATATGGTGACAAGGTTATTATGTGGGAAAAGTCATGGTAATATGGTATAATAATATATCTTTCTCTTTTTGACGTGGCATGAAAAATAACCAAAATTAACCCAAAGACATTATAATAATATTGTTCTTATAAAAAGAGAGGTATGAGGATATCTCATGAGTGCAAAAATATGAAGGTTATGAGTGAGAAATGGGATAGTAGGTATTTTGAATCATAGGTCGAGAGGCATGATAGTTTTGAAAAGAACCCTGCGCTAGCAACCTGTAATGAACTTGCTCCCATTTGAATGATCATGTAACCTTCCTTGAATGTGTAGCGGTATCTCAACGGGAGCGCGTACAACTTTGCACAAGAAATTTTAGAATGAGGGGGAAGCCTCACAACACTTTTCCAACTAAGTATTGTTGACCAAAATCATCGTCAACACCTACAACTTGTCCTCAACAACCAAGATACATAAGCATATGGTGATAATATATAATGTTATCACATAGATTAGCATAAGCCATTACCATACATGAAAATTATGCCCATGGAATAATAATTCAAATATTTGGAAGATAAAAATTGGTTGAGAAAAGAGTATTTCTATTAAAATAATCAACATAAGTATATAGGTGACACACTTCTGTAAAGACACATATTAGAACTGAGAAACTAAGTGCCTCCAGCTGAGCCTCCACCACTTCAATCCTCCACCAAAGGAAAGCTCTTATAAAGAAGACAATGGGGTTCTCCATCACAAAGAAGGAAGAGCTTGGGGGTTGAACAAGGAGTTCATAATTTCAAGGATAAAGGGATTTATACTCAATATGAAGTGAAATTTCTCCAGAGTGTCTTTTCTCTCCTAGTTGAATTATTGAATCTCCTTCAATACTTGGATATGGCTCAATTTATAGCCTTCAAATGGAAATGAAGGGCTAGGTCGGATCGCTTCCATTATATGGAAGGTCAAGGATCATGGATCTCGTGACATGGCATAGAAACCTGACATAATTTTTAATTTTGAGCACCAAACCCTATGTACACAGGTTGTAGTGGAGAAACCTGTGTATACGCTTGTTGTTTAACTGATAGGGCACATATATGTGGAAAAATGTGTTTTTTTGGATCTGGAAGGTACAAAAGGGGACTTCAAGTCTACATAGGGAAATGGAAAGTCCATCCAAGCAAGTTGCATGGGGTGAGGAAAAATTTGTTGTAATAGATGCCCCCTAATGTGTGAGCCTATAGGAGTATCTACAATGACCGCAATACATTACAATTCCCAGAAGTGGAGTAATGGAGACTCAGATGGAAGTGATAGTTACTCATGAGAATATTGCAATGCATAATGAATTTGTACACATGGCTTCCAATCTGTATTACATTGCAGATCCATGTGGAGATATATCAACTAGTTGTTCATGGCCATGAATAGGAAATACAAAGAAGACATATGCCATAGGCTATCATAGTCATGAACAAGGCATAGTGGAATCCAATCTCAAATCAATCTGAATATATCTATACACAATGGAGTACAATCTAATCTCCCATGATCACTGAAGTCATATAGGTACTGGTCCAATGAAGACAACAACAGATTAATAACGTTGTTCTTGTAAGCTGGAGGTCTTCTACACTATCCGTCGAAGGTGAAATTCTACATCATGTGAATAGAGGAGTTGAGGTCGAACACAATGAGACTTCATTTGATCACCATTAATTAAGGTATACCATTAACAAACATGAGACAACCTACCGATAATGAAAGTAGGTATTAAGGAAATGAGTACATTCTTACAAGTGTGAATAAGGGTGTTGAGGTCGAACACTTGAACACTCCATTGATTAGGATACATTGATGTATTCCCAACTATTGATGGTGGGAGAACCTGCCACGAATGATTGCAAGCCTCTAGGTACTCATAGGAATCTAGGTCTGATTTCCAGAGTAGATGAGCTGAAGTCGATGGATGGATATCCGCCGAAAGAAGAGCATTAGGGAATCTCTCATAAAAAAGCACAAGGTACAAAGAAATATCTTGATGATTAGGAGGAGTTGAGACAAATAGGATTTTCATGAACCAATGAACCTATGGATCTCTCGCATGCACCAGATGCAAGTATTTCATGAAAGAGTCCCTCTGAATAACATCCAATAAGGAATAATGCTAACAAAGTCAACGAAACCACCAATAAGGCTAATGGAATCCAAGACACTGCATGAATCCCAATGTGTGAATATATTTATTGTTTTCTAACACGAGGGAAACCCCCCAGTCAACGACCAATGAGGAGATGTCAACTGTTGGGTTCAAGGTTAACTATGCATAATGAAAGTAGGACCAAGGTTCATGGAAGGAATACAAATTCATGTGACTCTGAGATACACTAAGGGTATGGCCGACATGCAAAGTCAAGAGTTATGAGAAATGGATGACACATGCTTATAAACTTTCTTTAAGCAAGAGCATGAGACATATGGATAACTCAGATGTTAGCACTGAGATCCACCCTCAGATTGCAAGAGGATAAGCCCAGTACCCTTCAGAATGTTTAGTGGATGTTGGTTTTATGAATGGAGGTCAAATGGATAAAAATCAATACAAGAATGATTTTAATCATAGAAACTGGACAAGAAATGCACAGGGAAGTCAGGTCCTCATTAACTTCAATCAATGATTTGAGTTTAAGTGTGAGAAGAAGGAATAATTAGTGAGATATGTGAGAAATATTGTTGTGGGCATCTGGCTTACAAGCAGCTTGGTGAAGAAAAACTCAGGCTCAAGAACATTCTTGAACTCAAGTTTCAGACACTGAAATATGTCATAGTAGCATAATAATGAAACCTACATTATCATGCAACTACAACAACTCGACTCGATCCTCCATGCGCAAGCCTTTCAGCATAAGGGGAAATAAGATAACAAGGAAGCTAACTGAAACTGGTCACAACACTACTGTAATCAAACCTACATTACAATAGAACCACAACCATCCACTAGATCCTCCATGCCCAAGTGTTTCAACACAGTTTAAATAAAGAGATGAAAGAAGCTGACTTCTATTAATGAGAAATTCTCAAATTTGATACATAACCAAAGAATAGTTCTGGCATCAAAATTACACAACAATCTTGCTCACCTTTCTCACTAAGTCTTCCTTCTGCTCACACTTAAACTCAAATCACTAACTGAAGTTAATGAGGACCTCACTTCCCGGTGCATTGCTTGTCCAATTTCTTTGATTAAAATCATTATTGTATTGAGTTTTGTCCATTTGACCTCCATTCATAAAACCAAAATCCACCAAACATTTTGATGGGTGATGGGCTTATCCTATTTCAATCTGAGGGTGACTCTCAGTGCTAACATCATGCATCATAGACTTGATGATAAAAGTTCATGATGCAGGAGGCATCAACAAAATCTCCATAGGGACTGGAAGAATAACCAGTCATAGGAGTAAACACTAAGTAATGAGCTCAACTTCCTAAGTTCATGATAAAACCAAAATTTGGATGACAGTGCTCTGTTCAAAGGTGGCATGACTACTATCAATATGAGATAATATTCTTTACCCACCTGTATTTTTTTTGTTGTTTCATAGGCAAAGAAACGCTATGATACAAGAGAGGAAATGAGTGTTGTGAGTAAGAAACTAGATCTAAATAGTGGAACATACCTATTCTCAATGCAAGGAAGTGCATACAGAATATGGACACTCAGGGGGATGTTTCCTCTTCGGGTACAGGGTGTCAAGCTACAAAGGATATATAAAAAAGGCTTTGCTTGGGTTGATGCAAATTGTTGAGGTAAGAGGATTATAAAGAGAAAGAGGGAATCAACAATAGGCTCGATACTGCAAGCAGGATGATGGAATGCGGTTACAACTTAACTCCAAAGAATGTCCTTTTTTTATATTTAGTCCCCTAGGCCCAAAAGAGTATAAAATAATACCCAGGAGAACTCTTCTAGCCAATGGTGACTAGAGTATTCATTTTTTGTAAATAGTCTACTTGATCCGAAAAAGGGTTAAACTAACACCAAATAGACTTTCTATCAAATCTATTTAACGAGTGTGAAATATACAAGTTCACTCGACAATCTTTTCTTTTTTTAGAGAGTTGGAAAAGAGATTAATTAAGACTCGGGGGGAGTCCCATAGGTATAGGTTAGAATGTTTGTGAGTAATAATATGGGGTTCGAGCATAAATTCATATTGGAACTATAAGGAACTCCTGGTCCTATGGAATAACTTATGCATGGGAACCAAATGGCACAAAGGTTCTAACTCGGGAACCCATGTTTGATAAGCCTCTACCACTTAATAACGACACTTCTAGTAATAATAGGAAGGTTATGTGTCACTAATAAATGGGTTTATACCTAATGCATATGGATCACAGTCATAGGATGATGCAAGAGTGAAAAATGGAGTGACAACCTATCCTATATGGTAGTGAAAGAATATACCTTCTGAAGGCATGAACAAGCGGTATGACGCTGGAAACCACAAAAATCCTAGAAAAAAACACCAAAAACCAATTCTTTCCATTCCACTATTAGTCCACAAGGGAAAAAATTAGCAAAAACTATATGAAGTGGGTAAAACATTTCTACTAATAGTAACAATAGACCGTTTTACTATACCATTTGAGTTTTTTCACCCACATAGTGCATTTTAGGCCATTTTCCCCACAATCTTCAAGTGTCGATTGTGGGAGCTATGATCAATGGAATCAACAACCATCTGGACCAAGTAAGTGCCCATCCCCTCTACTTCAATTTCAATTGTTTAAATTTCAATTTTAGGCCCCATTTTTTGAGTATTAGAGGGTGTAATATGGGAATTAGGGAATACATGGGTGACAACTCATAGGGTTGTGTATCGAACCCCATACACATCGGAAAAGAGAAGCTTTCCTGCGTATATGCAACCCTATACACGACTGCTACCAAGTTAGCCTGCATACAACTTTGTGAACATATTTTTGAAAGGCTTTAACTAAAAAAATGTCATCGTTTCCTTTGCAGGATGGTGATTGAATGGAGGGAGAGAGAGCATGAAGAGATAGATGCAACAGTGGGAAGGGATCTAGGAGCCCAACAAGATTTAAAAATATGTGGCCTTTATAAATTTTGAGCTCTCAAGGGAATGAGGGCTCAAGTGAGGTTACTCTAGTTGCTAGTTAACTATTGGGATATAGAGACAGAGTCCTTCAACTCAATGGGAAACCATTAAGGATTGAAGTGGCCAATATATACTTTATCACGGGATTGTCTCATCGAGGTGAGCTAGTGAATCTCAAGTTCTGAGGGGTTGGGGGTGCTATGACTATGGAGGAGTACATTTCCACCCACTATGTTGCAGGAACAGATAAAGTAGGGATCCAACTCCCAATTAGGGTGATTGAGAACCTGAGCTTAAATATCATCGTGCTTGTACTTACACAGATTTCGGGGTCGGCCTCGATGCCCTAGGCATCAAGGTCACTCATGTTCTATCCAATGGAGTTTTTAATACCCACTATCTATTACTGGTGTACCTCATTGTTGGCTAACATGAAGAGTCGGTTGATGGATTGCAAACAAGGGAAAAAGATAAATTTTGGATTTGCATCCATTCCTTGTAGTTTTCTTTTTGAGAGGGTTCCAGGCTTGAGCCCTAGAGTAGAGATTACTCCACATGGACAACGTGACCCATCCATGTTACGGTGGACCGACTTGATAAGGTGGATAGGAGGTGGTGGTGTGCCAACCCCCTCCAATGATGAGTTCTCTTTCTAGTGGCACTGACAGGTCATATCCATTGACAACTACCCTTATGGTGGGATCAACTATAGAGGGGATCCAGACATAAATTTTCCACCAGGTTCCACCTATGGTGATATTGGTAACAAATGTTTTTATATATTTCATTTTTTTGTGTATTTCAATAAAAATAAAAAACATAAATATTTTTGTATGGTATCAAGTACTAACAATTGCTTTGTTACACAGATGTAGGTCCACGACATCCATATGGATTCCCATGACATCTACAGAGGAGCCTATGAGATGAGAACATGGGAGGAGATGCAGAGAGAGTGTTGCAGAATGTGCAGGGGAACCAATATCGATTGACGCATAGGATTCTTATGGTTCAAGTGGAGGATCTTCCCGAGGCTATGCAGTGGGAGGTGGTGGGTGTACCCCGTGCATGGATGCAACTCTTCCAACATCTCACAAATGTTGTAGTGTGCTATCATGACACATAATTGGTTCCACAAGCGTAGATGTCATGGTTATATTATATATCAACCATATATGTATTTTGAGAAATGAGGGTGAGCCCCATTTTGTAATATGACACCATTTTTTTGAAAGGATGAAATACTAAAAAAAAATTGGTCTTCGGATTTAATTATATATGTGTTAGCGATATTTCTTGTAAGGGGGGTTAGAATGCAAAAGAATGGGTTAAAACCCACTTGTCCTAAGTTTTGAACGCAAATGCGCCTGTGGTAAGTGGCAAGCAAGTCCGAGCGGCAGCGATTCGCGCGCCCGGATCAACGGTGCATATGAGATTCCGGACCCCCCCCGCCTTTCTACCTTTAAGCGGAGGGGGGGGGGGTCCGGAATTGGGGGCGCATCTCTTCAATGGTCCAGATCATCACACCCAGATCAACGACGATAAAGGAAATTCCAGAACCCCCCTTCCTTTCTACCTTTAAGCAGAGGGGGGGGGGGGTCTGGAATTAGGCGCGCAACTTTTCGACGACTGAGATCTTAGCGCCCAGATCAACGACGCTCGTGCGATCCCATCATTCTCAGCTTCCCTTTGTTTAGCCTGCGTGGGCCCTTCTCCTGTCATGTCATCTTCCAGAATCACCTTTCTCCTGCTGCTGTGTGTCATCCATCCACCCCCCCTCTTTGGTCCGTGTGGTCCTCCTTCCTTCTCATCATCCACTCGTCGCTTGCCATGTGTCCCGCTCCTTTCCACATCAGACCCTCGCCAAAGACAAAGTCCACTATCTCTCGTCTTCCCCCCTTTTTTCCGCCTGTGTCTTCCGCCATGTGCCCTCCTATGTCGCCATTCTCACACCTCGCCACTTCGTTTACGCCCTCATGATCCGATGCCACCACTCCTGTCATGCAGCCCATCCTTCACGCTGGCCTCCACGCCTGTTCGTCAAGCCATTCAGTTATGCCAGGTGGCAGTGCGAGGATTTTTCCACATCCCAAAGTGCTGAGTTGGCCGAGCCGTTCTCAATCGCAACGAAGCAGTTATTGAAGCAGTCGGTGGTGGTTAGACATCGCCTCCGCCATAATGGGAAATTCCGCCAATGAATTAAAGGCACGTCGATTCACCGATGAAACTGTTAGAAGATCGATCGCGTCTGCCACAAGTTGCACGACCATTCAAATATTGCAGCTGCAGATTGTCAGGAGCCATGCAGACGCAAAGATTTTAATGCTACGTCTCAATTTTGTTGTTGTTGCTAGTTTGAGTATATGAAGGCGTTTTCACCATTTTTTGTATCTATCGATGGTAGAGCTAAGCTCTCGACTGTAAAGTTTCAACAAACATCCTAGTTCTCTGGGTTGTGTATCTGTGTTTGAGATTTCTTTTTTTATGACAAAAAGTTCTCCTTTTCCATCTAAGTTTTCGTCTCATACCAGAGAGTTCATGATCGAATGATTCGCGTGGATTGTTGCAGTGATGTTATGATAAAGGATTTGTTGTGGCATTATTGTATTCTCTGATCTTTTGTGTTTGAATGTAAGAGGATCTTGCCTTCGAATGTTTTCTCCTTCAGTCTGTTACAAAACTGATGTTTATGATAGACCTTCGCACTCTTCTCATGTAAGTCTTCCCCCTACTCACCCTTACTACAACTCACTATTTGAAGTTTATCTAAGACCTCACTCAACCGTGCATGCCTGGCCTAGTTTCTGAGTTGAGATAACTGTTCCAAGTTTGCTTCCATTTGATCACCCCTTTCAAACAAATCGTGACATTAAACTGATGGGTGTCAGGCTCTGCTCCTGCAAGCAATCCAGGAGTGACCTCTGACGCTAACAATATGTTACAATGTGCATATGCATGAATTTGTTTTCTTTGATTAGTTATGTGACAAATGGAAATCTAAAATATAATTATCATATGCATCAGATACATGATTAAAACTTCTAGGTATGTGATTATAAGTAAGAAAATCAAAGTATCATTCCAAAAGTCGTACTCGTAGAAATCATTGGAGTAGAGTAGGGTCTCCCACACGAGAAGTGTCGTTTAACTGACATACGACTAACTGGGAGTCCACGTGAACCTTTAAAGACCGAACACCATGTGAAATGACATCGTGTAATAGTTCTATAATGACGCTATACTCAACTACATTATTCGTTGATGGCTCCATACAAATGCCACCTGGAGACACTAGTTGGCCCTCAGGTGAGTAAATAACCCAAGTAGAAGAATCCATGTTCCGCATATAATGACTGGAACCATCTATGAATCCTAAGTAAACTAAAGTCTCTGTTGACATCTAGAAACCAAGGGAAAAATTGATAAGCAAGTTGATGACACAAAGGACAAGATGTATATACACTAAGATACAATAGTATACAAAAGGTCACGCCCAATATTTGAGGGCTTAAGCATAATACCTTTTAAGGTAAATCCCATTTATGGGCTCATCCAATATATTGCCTTTATAATATTCCAATTCATAGGCTCCTTTCTCTAAAACATGTCACACGATATAAGGATTGTGCCACATGAGGTTGAACTTTCCTGACCCCAACGGTTCTTTGGCTTGGTCATACAAGAGAACCAGAACTATCATACCTCAATGTACTTTTGAGGAAAAACATAACTATCATACTGAACCTTAACATGTCATTTATTTTCTTCGATACTCATAGAGGCATCTTGATGTTTCTCATCGAGATGCTCTACGCATACAAGGCATTCTTCAAGATCGGGTGTGTCAGGCAGGAGATAAATTTCCAACTTGAGGGAATGGATTTCACTTTCAATCAGAAGAATTGACTCCACACCATGTGCTAACTAAAAAGGAGAAAAACCAGTGGAAGTCATTAACAAGGTTTTATATGCCCAAAGTGCAGGGTAAAGCATCAGATGCCAGTCAGATTTACTCTAGCTGACAACTTTTTGCAAGATGGTATTGAGAGATTTATTCACCACCTCTACTCATCCATTTTCCTTGGGATAGTAAGGGTAAGAATGACCATGATTAAACCCCAATTTCGATGCCAAGTATTTCATCATTTCATTTTGAAAGTGACTTACATGATCAGTGGCAATCTCTCTTTGGATTATGAATCGGGTTATAATTTGGTTGAATGCAAAGAATGTTGCAATCTTTCCATCAGATTTAATGGTAGGCACGACCTCTTCTAATTTAGTGAAGTAATCCATAGCCACAATGATACGATGATTCCCCCTAGCCAAATCTGGGTTAAATTCCATAAAAATACCCCCCACTTGGTGAAGGGACCGGCGATGATGAATGGGTGAAGAGGGGCTAGGTGCAAGCACATTTTCCAAGTGAACACCTTGCAAGGGTGACACTTCTTGACTGCTTCAACACAATCTTTAAAAATTGATGGCTAGAAATAACTAGCTCGCAATCCTTTTTGGGTTGTCGCAAGCCCGAATAAATGACCACGACAAGCCCCACTATGATAGTCATTGAGAACATACTCAAATTCTTCGCGAGTCAAGAAATGACGTAAAATATTATCTACTCCTCGACGAGACAAAGTGTTGCCGATGATAAGGTGGTTTTTATCCTGATGACATATATGTCGTCGATCGTCTCTTGATAGATGTTAAGATCACTTCAAGGTTTGAAGATAAATTATAATGTCTCCATACCAGGGCTCCAAAGACGATATAGGGAAGATATGTTCATCTACAAAGGAATCATCATGAAAATTGTCCTCATCCAGTCAGGGGAAGTCTGATATCAACTCAGAAAAAACTAGCGATTTCTTAGACTTCACCGAAGAGAAATAGAGATCAAACTCTTACAAAATAAAAATCAACTTATTTTATTTCCCCCCTATGATACGTTTGACATCCCCCCCCCCAAAAAAAAAATATTTTTGAAAATTAAAATTTGCTGGAAATTTATTTCCGTTTTTAGTAAATTCGAATTTGGAATTTTTTTTCCATTTATGGAAATTATGAATTTCGAATTTGGTAATTGTAATTAATTATTTTGACTGTTTGGAAGAGACCTATTTTGACCCAACTAACTATTTGACTATGACACTTGTATGGAAACATAATATTTTATGTTGATTACAGGAGGACAAATGGAACAATCATGTTAAATTTAGCTGACCATGACTCCATGAGTGGGGAACATGTTGGAACTACCTCTGGGTTGATTATTACAAGTGGAAAATCAGTGATTTGGCCATTGGAAACCCTTGAAAATCATGGATTTAGAAAGATGTGAAAATTCCCAAGGGAGGGAAAAGACCTAGGAAAATGATAAATAACATATGAGAGGAGGCAGGGCACTGACAAGTATACTGGGGAAAAGAGACTATTGATTTTTTTTTTCCTTCCTGTTATGAACACTACTGTTTGAGTGTGAGGCAAGGGGAATTTACCAGAATTGAAGGGCATTGTTGAAGAGGAGTTCCCAAGTTTTCCCTCATGGGTTCATGGTCAGGCTAGGGGGTGAATCGAGAAAGTGGTTTTGGCTGCCCTATTCTATGGTTGGGAGGAACGTGGCTATTCCTTTTGTCTTCTCACGAATTGGTTCAAATATGTAAACCTTTCCTTACTCTATTATTGGATGTTTTGTGTGTAACTGATACTATGCATCTAATTGTTCTAAATCAAAACAATTCTTTCAATGGATGATATATATCGTGGTATTAGATTTACAATCACAGTCTAAATTCTTGAGTGGTCCCTCATGAAAAATCTGGAATACTAGGAAAATTGATTTAAATACGATTTGATTTTAAGAGAGAAGACCCATCTATAGGATAGGTTTAATCTGAAGTCGAAATGCTAGGATACTCTGTATGCTTGAACAAGACCAATCTGTATAGATATAGGTTTATTTATGTGACGAAAGTATTAAACGGATCTAAATTTGAGCATTCAGATAGGTTTAATATGAATTCGAAATGCTAGGATAGTCTCTATGCTTGAAGAAGACCAATCTGTATAGATATAGGTTTATAAATGTGACTGAAGTATTAAATAGATCTAAATTTCTGCATTCGAAGTTGAGTAAATTTGTTCCGAAAGGAAACATTTAAATGTATCGCTAATTCCAAATAATCATGCATCTTAAAGAGACTTCCTATCTATTATATTTAAGAATTGAAGAGAAATAGAAAACAACAAGAACCTTATGGCCTCCTTAGCCTTGCAGGCCACCAAATCCCATCACTGCCCTGATTCAATTTTTCCTAAGGTCGAAGGGGCAAGTTTTGTTCCCATAAATACTTGAATCATAATGAAACCCCGAAACCCTGAAGTGTTGGTCCCACTTTCTTTTCACATTTTCGCAATTAAGGAGCTGTTGTGTGTTGGTGTTTGGCATTTGAAATCGTGAAATCCTGAACCCCGAAACCCTGAAGCGCTAGGCCCATAGTTTTTCCACATTTTTCGATTCAAAAAACAATGTGGTCTTTTGTTTTCTTTTGTGTTCGGCATTTGTAATCATCGAAACCCGATTGACCTCTGTTTTTTCACAAAACTGTAGGAACATAGTAAGAATTATTTGTTATTGGAACAACTCTAATACTGTAATGAATGGACTGGTAGGAACGATGGAGGATATTCATCCGTGATAGACGTAGAATAGAAATAACAATTCATATTACAAGTCACTGTGTACAGGGCATGACAAGTACATAAATTATTGTATATGAAAGTATTAAACTAATGAAGCAGATTTTTAGCGCGATTTTTCCTAAGAGTTTTGCTTGCCATGACGTCATACACCTTTAAGTATTCGAAATTTCGTAATTAGACTATCATTTGATGGCATAAACTGTAGAGAACAAGATGGGATCCTTCAAGTTAACTATGATTGATGTGTAAGCTACTGGTGTGTAAGAATGAGACCTAGGTTAGGTATATATACTTGCTTGTTTATATTTTCGGTAAGTAAAGATGCAGGACCGTAGCACATAATTGATCTGTTCAATTATTAAACCAGAATCAAGATGAAACTATACCTATGACAGTGAATCACTATATATATATATTTAGAGAAAGCTATAGGTATGTACATACTTATAGGTGGAAATAAGTACAGATGTTAATGGAGAGTTCAAGTGAATTCCCTACAGTAAGAATGATAATATACACCTTTATACGTGCACATAGGAGACAGTCAAAATACCTATTGTTTGAGCAGTCATGAAGATCCAACCTTGCAATTAAAAGAATAATTAAATGTGCAGTACTGATTACTTTGACAATCCCAGACTCGTCTTTCCAACTCTCAGTCGTCGAAATGCCGAAAAGGGCTTAACGGTTCTGGATTGCCCTTAGCCTCCATCCACTTGACCATCACTCTATGACCACACGCTTAACGTCAAAGCGCTACCAGATGAAAGAGTTCCTCCTGTTCTACGTCCTTCCAACTCCCGGACCCCGAAATGCCGAAATCTCCCCCCTTGAGAGATCAACGGACCAGATTCCTCTTGAACCGATGACCACGATCCCACTGGATTGACGATCCACAACCTTTGGAATTTTTCCCTGAACCTTGAACACTCGCCATGTGTCCTCCTGGATGAACGATGTTGATCGTTTCGGAATTTCGTGAATCGGAAGTTCACGATGCAGTGTTTCCAAAATCACTTGCTGCTCCAAACCCCAAACTCATAAATAACAAAATTCAACGCCTTAGAGTGTTGGAAGACACTCGGCCTTAAACTCCTCACTACTCTGCAAGATCCAATGACTCTCACAACTTCGACACTTCTTCCACGAAGTTTTTCCACCGTTCATACGACTCCTCTCCTGGGGTGCTTCTAAGGGCTTAAATCCCTCGTAACTTGGTGCGATCCTATGGCTCTCGGGATTTCAACATTTTCCCCCAAATTATCTCCACCATTCGTTTCAACTCCTCTCCTGCACGGCCACCTAGAGGTTAAACTCTATGCACCCAGATCCTTTCTCTGAACCTCAAGGGTTCCTTCGACCTAAGTTTAGATATTGCCTATATACATATAAGTATGTTGGAGTAGTTTGAAAGTTAAGGAAAGTGATAGGATTATGGAAGAATTTATCCACATAAGCTTTTTTGTTCGAAGTAAAATAGACTAGTGTAATGATGTCATTATGGACATAAATGTATCTTACCTTCTCTTAAATTCTAAATCTTAAATGGAATTGAATTATGTCATAGATTTTTTTTTTAAGGTGAATTTGAGGTTCATTACATATGGTATCAGAGCAAAAGCTACAACACTGGGCCTGAATAGGGCCACATTAGCTACTCAGTATTTATTGTGATTTATGTAAAACTAATAAATCTTATGGCTATAGACAGAAAGCACTTTCTATTTTTGTAAATTATGGCAGCTCAGGAGGGTGCAGAAATCAAGATGGAATGAAATCCACAGTAAGTACCTCCTAGAGATCCAAGACAGAACAATGATGGAAGATAACCCATAGAGGTGTTGGAAACAATGAGGAATCGTATTGTTGAACTACAGGTTTTCAAGGCTGACAATGAAAAATTGAAGAAAGCACAGCAAGAATAGCAAGAGATAAATGAAGTCCTACTGCGTAGTATAGTAACCAAGAAAGGCCCAAAAGACGATAACCATGATGAAGAGGTCAACAAAAGGACCTCCAAGAATTATGGACTAGAAACAGAAAAAGGAGACAGTTTGTTTGAAGGGACACCTTCAGCCGAGGACAAAACTATACCAGACAGAAAAAGAAAACAAGTAGACCACCTTGAAGGAGAATTTAAAAATATTAAAGCAACTACCTTTGATGGAGAATCCAGGACAGGAGAAGAATTTTAGGTGTGTTTGTTGGACATCAAAAAATACTTCCAGATCTACAACTATTCCAGCAACATGAAGGTCAGAACGGACATCTACAATCTGAAGGGGAAGGCCAACATTTGGTGGTAGGTCCTGAAATTGACCAAGGGCCTAAAGGTTAAACAGTTGGAATGGTCTGACTTTAAGAAGTATTTTAAGAAACAATACCTTTCTAAAAGCTATTATGAAAGGAAGATGAAAGAATTTTAGGAGTTACGAATCAGATAGATGAAAATGGAGGACCTTATAAATAAATTTTTGGAACTACTAAAGTTCGTACCATACATCCAAAAGGATAAGGTAAAAATCCAGTGATTCTTAAGTTGTTTACCACAATCCTATAGGGACAGAATTGAGTTTGACAACCCCAAATCCTTGAGTGACGTATTCAGGAAAGCACGAATGTGCTATGACCAGTATAAACAGTGGGTAGAGTTTCCCAAGGCCTGGAAGGATAAGAAGCAAGATCAAATGAACAGCGGAAGAAGGGATACCAACCAGCTCCTTATCGGAATGCAACAAAAATTTTCCCAAGGAAGGATTTTCACTCCAATCATCAGAACATGCAAGGTAATGGTAAACCGATAAACCTGGGAATGAAGAAGTTTGGGGACAACTCCCGCCAGCCATTAAAGTAGTGGGAGTGTGGAGAGCCTCATCTAAGGAGGAATTTTCCACGTTTATTTGCAGCAAACATAACTGTTGTTCACAATTTGCAGAAAGCCTCGACAGTGGGAGACATGGGTAGAAGTCTGCATCGGATAAATGCAGCCATAGATGGTCGACAAGCTCACCACCAGTCCTCGGTGGTAGAAATCGAAGGTAAAATTAATGACACTTGAATTTATGTTTTAATTGACCCCGGAGCTACGTTAAGTTATATTACTCCTGATGTAGTAGAGTCGAATAAACTTAAGAAACCGGAGCACACAAAATCATGGCTTGTACAACTAGCCACAGGCACTAAAAGGAAAGTAGTTGACTTTATTTTTGATCTTGAGTTCAGCTTAGATGGTCAAAATATAAGGACCAATCTAAACATCCTACCACTAGGATATTATGATATGATTATCGGGATGGATTGGTTGGAACAACACAAAGAAGTACTAGACTGTTATACAAAGATACTTAGCTATAAAAATAATTTTGGCAATGTTAGAACAACCCAAGGCACACCAAAACCTGTATTAGTCATACAAGTTTCAGCGATGCAACTCAAGAAATGTATTAGAAAGGGATGTCAAGTTTACATCATCCAAGTGATGAATCTATTAGAAAAAGAAGATAATCCCAAGTTTGAAGGCTTTGTTGTCCTACGTGAATTAAGAGACGTGTTTGTGGATGAGATACCAGAATTAAATCCTAGAAGGGAAATAGATTTCTCCATAGACTTACTACCCAGATCAACCCCTATCTCAAAATCACCCTATCGAATGAGTCTACCAGAACTAACAGAATTGAAAATACAATTACAAGAATTGTTGGACAAAGAGTATATCAGATCGAGTGTCTCGCCATGGGGAGCACCAGTCCTCTTTGTGAAAAAGAAAGATGGTACTCTAAGACTATGTATCGATTATAGACAACTAAACAAAATGACCATTAAGAAAAAATACCCCTTACCTAGGATAAATGATCTATTCGATCAATTTGGTGGGGCCAAGATCTTTTCAAAATTGGATTTACGATCCAGTTATCATCAAGTTAGGATAAAGGACGAGAAAATAAACAAAATAGATTTTCGAACAAGATACAAACATTACGAGTTTGTAGTCATACCTTTCAGACTCACTAACGCACCATCCACATTTATGTGCTTGATGAACAACATTTTCAATCAGTTTTTAGAGAAGTTCGTAGTAGTATTTATCGACGACATTCTGGTCTATTCAAGAATGAAAGAAGAACATAATGAACACTTAAGGATAGTTATGTAAACATTGAGGAAACACAAACTGTACGCCAAATTTGACAAGTGTGACTTTTATCAGAGATAAATACAATATCTAGGACATGTAATTTCAGCAGAAGGCATTGACGTAGACCTCGAAAAGACAAAATCCATTATGGAATGGCCAGTACCTAAGGATGTGGTAGATATCTAGTCATTCATGGGAATCACCGGATATTATCGCAGATTTATAGAAGGGTTTTCCAAGATAACCTACCCTATCACATCATTACAAAAGAAAGGAACCAAGTTTAACTGGTCAGAGAAGTGTTAAGACAGTTTTAACAAACTGAAGGGATTATTGACAACTACACCTATATTGAAGGTAGCAGACCCAGATAAAGACTTCATCGTATGTGTTGATGCAAGTAAAGAAGGACTAGGTGGTGTCCTAACTCAGGAAGGGCATGGAATTTGTTACGAGTCCCAAAAATTAAAAGAACACGAGAAAAATTATGTCACTCATGACTTAGAATTGGCAGCAGTAATACATGCCTTAAAAATGTGGCGACACTATATAATGGGCAGAAAATTCGTACTATTGATGAATAATAGTGGGGTAAAATATATGTTTAACCAACCAGATATTAATACAAGACAAGCAAGGTGGCTAGCCTTCTTGAGCGAATTCAACTTCGAGGTCAAACATATCAAGGGTAAGGAAAATAAATTAGCGTTAGAATATAGAAGATGGTGTGCTCGTTTTACCATTGACGATACCCTCGTCACCCAACCACAGGTCGAATCCTCCCTCTGAGAACCTTAATTTTGACTGAGAATTCCTCTGGAAGAAAACCCTAGGCTAGATAGCCAAACAAAGGGCAACACATCTTTCCCAAAGGATAACACAACACAAAAGACTGATCAGATATTCCCAAACCCTAGCCAAGATATATTCAAGCCAATGCTGAGAACTAGCTGCTGCTGCAACTGCACCTGCTCTTCCTCCAAACCTATACACGAGACTGCAACTGCAGTGCGCACCAAACTGGAGGACTGCAATTATGAGATGTGACAAATGAGAACTGGCGCCTTGTATTTATAGTAATCCTGCCAGTTTTGCTGGGGACAACTTCTCCTTCTGGGTATGTGTCTGTTCAATATATTATTATTATTTCTGGCTGACTTCTTCTCTTGGAGGCTAATAGCCTAATATAAATTATCTTCTTGAGCCGACAAGGCTTCTAGGGTTATTAGCCAATTCATTAGGGTTTCTCTTGCTTCTTGGAGTCTTCTATTCTCGTCAGGTTCACACATGGGGGTAAGTACATCCCACATCTACCATAATATTAACACTCCCTCCTAGCTAGAGAGGTATTTACAGGTAATCGACTTGAGCACAAAATATACCATTTATCGGGTAGCATAAATATAGTCATCTAGAATATTTCATGACTAGATCATGAGCATCACCATCATCATCAACGACATCATCTCTTGAAACCATACTTCATCTAAGTAGTTAGATATGATGTTGGATAAGTCACTCTCACCATAGAGTGATACAAGAGGAGTAAAAGATCTGAACTATTTTCCGTCTGGAAAATCTTTGTTCATCATTCATCTGAATGATCATTGTCTCCAATAAACTTCTGATAGTCTTCAAGGCAATTAGAACAAGGATAGAACACACCTGTGTCTATTCATAGCAGTACATAACTACAATCCAATGGTTAACTACCACATCAAGTAACACACAAGTACTTGATCAACAACGTAAGGTTGCGAATGGTGAAACATATTCACCACAGTAGTCCTCATCTACTGTCATATAGTCTTCATAACAATCATCTGAGAGAATCCTGCATAGAAACAATGTTATGATAAAAACTGTATCATCTGAGCCAATCTTTCACTCACGTCTGTGAGATCTGAAAGAATGTCTGCCACCACAGTAGTCTTCATCTGCATAGAAACAATGTTATGATAAAAAACTGAATCAACTGGGCCAATCTTTCACTCACGTATGTGAGATCTGAAAGAGTATCTACCCTTAGTATAGAATATCAACAATGATAATCTGGGCCAATCTTTCACTCACGTCTGTGAGATCTGAAAGAATGACTTCCCTCAATATAGAATATCAACAATGGGCTATCTTCCCCATTCTTCTCAACCAAGGAAGAAGGATTATTTCTGATTTCTGAGCCTGGACCATTTCTCACCCTGGGCCATTCCTCCGACACTAAACAAAGTGTAACCTAGAGAGAATGAGTCTTCCCTCAAAAAATGTTTGGACCATTCCTTACCCTGGGCCATTCCTCTGACACTAAACAAAGTGTAACCTGAAGGGAATGAGTCTGCCCCAAGGAATGACTGTCCTAGACTATTCCCCACGCTGGGCCATTCTTCCGACACTAAACAAAGTGTAACCTGGAGAGAATGAGTCTACCCTCGAGGAATAACTATCTATGATTGTTGATCCTGGACTACTCCCCACCCTGGGCCATTCTTCCGACACTAAACAAAGTGTAACCTAGAGAGAATGAGTCTTCCCTTGAGGAATAACTATCCGGACCATTCCCCACCCTGGGCCATTCCTCCGACACTAAACAAAGTGTAACCTAGAGAGAATGAGTCTGCCCTTGAGGAATGTCTATCCTGCATCAACCTCCAAAATGGGTGATTCTTCGAAACTGCTCACAATTGTGAACTTCGAAAGAATGACTTCCCGGCGAGGCAGACCATTCTACTTGACCACTACTCAAAGTGACTGCCAAGAAGAATGACTGTCCTAGACCACTCCCCATAATGGAAAGTCATTGTCTATAATACATCAAAAATCAGTCTACCTCCCATGTTAGCTACAATTTCGAAGTCACTGTTTGTCAGAAATCTCAATCCACTTTCCGAACAGGAAAGCATCTGTCCAATCTGGACTATTTTTCAATTACAAAGATAAATGATATTTTCAATGCTCCCTCCTAACTAGAGAGTTATTTCAATCACAAAAACAAATGTTTGCGTACCTTCTTCTAGTTTGGAGAGTCTTCCCTTCCAGCTAAGAGAGTCATTTCCACAAGCTCTAGCTTGAGTATGGAAGTTCTTTCATCTTGAATAGAGGCATTACCAAAATGTATGTTTATCTGCTCATCTGTGGAGATATGTATTGGGAAATCATTTTCTCCTTTCTGGACTTCATCATGGATAATGTAATGCTTGTACTTTAGTCTGGAACACTGTGAAGGCTTCATGTAAATCTGAACAGTAGAGTATATCATAGTTGGAGAACTGGAACATATTCATGTGGTACTTCTTCTATCATCATGAGATCTGATCTTTTGAGTAGTCATCTTGATGTTATAGGAAATCTTCAACATGATTTTGTTGTTCACTGGAGGTTCTCCATCATGTTGTCTTCTGCATACATGAGACTCTTCCTGGTATGCTTCAAAGTCTTGAGATTGCTCTTCATACGCTCTTTAGTCAATTTCTCTGGAGAACATTCTTTGCATTCGTCTGATGTAGAATTTCGAATCATGGATGTTGTGGATGATGTAATGACTTATATAGAGAGAAGTCTGGTGTATCGGAACAATCAATCATCATAGTATCCTCCCTCCATCTGAGAGAACCTCTGGTTCTGGATCTTGCAATGCTTTCATTCATAAGTCTTCCGTACACTGTTCTTCATCACGACTTTCAGTTCTTCTGCTTGATTTCTTTTAGTGAGTTCATATCAGGCTGGTAATCTTGTGATTCTTGATACAATGACTGGTTGTTCTGGTTCTTCTTTTTTTTTCTTGGAATCTTTATGTTCTTCTGCATGTTTTTCTTTTACTTTTGAGTCCATGGATTTTCTTGTAGATTCCATGCCCTAGAGATTCCACTTCTACCTTTCATCATAAGATCACGGATCTGGATGGACAACCAGGAATACTTTAAAGATTTTCTTCGAAGAGGTCTTCTTCTGTAGTCAAGATGAACACGTACTGTCTGTCATGACTATTACCATGGATATATACATTTCATCATCTTCAATGGATCATAGGATTAGCTCCGTCCTAATCCTTTCTTCATGTAAGAGTGCATATAATCTGCTCCCTTCATTTGACTGAGTCCATGCTTCCATCTCCGTCCTTATTATCTTCTACAATATATAATAGAGTCCATGCTTCCATCTGCAACCTTATTGTCTTCTATAATATATAATTGGCTCTCTTGTCTTAAAAGAGTCCATGCTTCCATCTTAGTTGTCGTCATAAGTCTTTCTCCAATTTCTCTTGATGTCTGACTTCTAAGTCTCTTCAGGATTGATTCTGATTTCGGCTTATCTTGTAATAGATTTCACATGATATACTACATTCTTTCATGTGTAATATATAGTGATATTCATTCTTATCTTATTGTTCTTCCATAGGTATAGTTCTTCTTGGAACACATTATCTTCCAAGACATAGATATACAAGATATGTCCAAAGACAATGCAAGCAAGATCTGTACAAGAAAAATAAGAAGAGTGTTGTTACCTTTTAGTAGAAAAAATCTCTTCCATCCTTCTTAATCTTCTTTGTAGGTTCCTTTTCTTCGGCAATCGATGCTTTGTGTTTCTCCTTCCTTTTCTTTAGCTCGAGACACTGATTCCTATAGTGACTGTACTTTTGACAGTTGAAGCACTGTATTTCGGAAATGTCTTTTCTTTGTTTTGGCTTCCTTCTTGAATTGAACTTTCTTTTGTTCTTGAAGTTCTTGAATCTTTTTGTGAAGGCTTGATCATCGTATTTCTTTTGGGGTTTCTCTTTTTCATTGATCCTTGATTCTTCTTGAGCACAGCAAGTCCAAAGTTCTTCAAATGTCGGGTACTCCTTCCTTGTGTTCATGCTTGCGGCAAATGCATCCCATGTCTTGGGAAGACCGTTGAGTACTATGTTTACCAATTCCTTTTCTGAAGTGATCTCTTCAATAGCTTGTAGTTTATCTCTTAGCTGGGAGATCCTTACAAAGTATGATGTTATGATGTCGTCACCATTCATCTTGATGTCACGGAGCTCATTCTTCAGACTAATAACTTGTCCAATGTTTCTGACTGAGAAGAGATTTGTTAGGGCATCGTACATCTTCTTTGATGAGTCAATATGGGAGATGTAGGGTATCAAGTGGTATTTTATGGAATCCACTATGATACTCATGGAATTGATGTCAACGTCTTTGAACTTCTCCATAGCTGCAACGTTCTGCGGTTGCTTCTCTTCTCCTTCTTCAAATTCTGGCTTCACGATCTTTCCTTTCACAATATCCACCACTTTATTCTTGGCAAGGATGAGGTCAATCCTTGTATTCCATGCTCTGAAGTTAGAGGCTCCATCTAGCTTATTCTCAGACTTCATAGAGTTTTTCATGGTTTGCTTGACTTGGTCAAACCCTAGATTTGACCAGAAATCCAAACTTCACGTCTTAGCCTTCTGAGAGTACCAGGAGATGCGCTGGGCTAGGGCGCACTAATCTATCCAAAGATTAGGTCAATATCGTCACTTAAGGTTCCTCGAAAATAAGTTTAGGGTTTCTACAACTACTTCTGTTGGTAACCCTAGCTACAGTGCTTCTGGAAACTGCTCCTGCTAGTAACCCTAGTGGCAGTTCCTCAACGAGCTCAATGTCTAGCGGCTATGTTTCCTTCCAGCGTTTTAGGTTGACTGAAGGGGTGTGAGCCCATAACCTGTTAGAATATAGAATATGGTGTGCTCTTTTTACCATTGATGATACCCTCGTCACCCAACCATAGGTCGAAGCCTCCCTCCGAGCACCTTAGCCTTGACTGAGAATTCCTCTGGAAGCAAACCCTAGGCTAGATAGCCAAACAAAGGGAAACACATCTCTCCCCAAGGATAGCGCAACACAAAAGACTGATCATATAGTCCCAAACCCTAGCCAATATATATTCAATCCAATACTGAGAACTAGTTGTTGTTGTAGTTGCACCTGCTCTTCCTCCAAACCTGCGCACCAGACTGCAACTGCAGTGTGCACCAAACTGCAGGATTACAATTCTGAGATGTGACAAATGAGAACTGGTGCCCTGTATTTATAGTAATCCTGTCATTTTTGTTGGGGCCGACTTCTCCTTTTGGGTATGCGTCTGTTCAGTATATTATTATTGTTTCTGGCCGACTTCTTCTCTTGGAGGCTAATAGCCTAATATAAATTATCTTCTTGAGCCGACAAGACTTCTAGGGTTATTATCCAATTCATTAGGGTTTCTCTTGCTTCCCAGAGTCTTCTATTCTCGTCAGGTTCACACGTGGGGGTAAATACCTCCCACAGATACCATAATATTAACAAGTAGTAGGCGCTTTAAGCAGAAGAGTCCATGGGTTATTTGAGATAAACATCAGCAGGGAAGAAAGCGATCTGGAACAAAGAATAAGGATGATAGGTATTAACGATAGAAATTACACTAAGATAATGACAGAATTACAAAACAGTATTGCCAACTTTGACAAACCAGATCTAAGCATCGATAAGAAAGGACTATTACAGCTAAAAAACAAACTTTACATACTAGATTCAGTAGAATTGAAATCAACAATTTTGGACGAAGTGCATAAGAAACTGTATTCTGGCCATCCAGGTTACCAGAAGACAATAACAACACTTAGAAAACTATTTTTCTGACCTAGTATAAAGGGAAAAACAACATAATACTTGGCTAGGTTCCAATATTGTCAGCAGGTTAAGGCCGAGCACCAGCATCCAACCAGCCTATTACAGCCATTACCAGTACCAGAATGGAAATGGGAGACTATATCACTAGAATTTATAACAAGTTTGCCTAAAACTTAGAAATATAATGATTCTATCATGGTTGTAATCGATAAACTCAATAAGTCTGCACACTTTGTTCCTGTAAAGTCTACTTTTAAAGCTATAAACATTGTTGAAATATTCATGAAAGAAATTTTTACACTGCATGGTATTCCTAAAATGGTGATTTCAGATAGAGACGTAAAATTTACATCCATTTTTTGGAAGGAGTTGTTTGCAAGGCTAAACACTAACTTGAATTTCAGTACAAGCTATCATACACAAACAGATGGATAGATCGAAAGGAAAAACCAAATAATAGAGGATATTCTTTGCATGTACGTAAGAACAAAACCAAGCAAGTGGGAAGACTACATGCACTTGGTAGAATTTACATATAACAATGGGTACCAAACTTCGACTAAGTTGAGCCCTTTCGAAATAATGTATGGAAGAAAGTGTACGACTCCAATTAACTAGGATAACCGAGCTGACAAACTCATGGTTGGACCAGAGATGCTCCAAGAAATGGAAAACATGGTAAGAAAGGTACAACAAAACTTGAAGGAAGCACAGGAAAGACAGAAGAGCTATGCAGATCAAAACATAAGAGACTTAGAATTTCAAGTAGGAGACCATGTTTATTTGAAGTTCAAGGCCTAAAAGAGCTCTTTGAAGTTAGGGAATTGTGCCAAGCTAGCACCCAGGCTTTGTTGGCCCTTCTAGATACTAGCTCGAATTGGACCCATAGCATATCAACTTGCACTTCCAACTAATCAAAGAATTCATAATGTATTTCATGTTTCTTTGCTGAAAAAGTATATTCATGACCCTACTCATAGGATTTATTGGAAATTGGTGCAGGTGGAACCCGAAGGCGATTTCCAGGTTGAACCCCTGTGCATTCTTGATCAGAGAGAAATAATACTTCAGAACAAAGTCATCGCTCAGGTAAAGGTGCAATGGAAGCACTTTAGTCCTGAGGTGGAACTTGGGAGTTGGAAGGAGATTTGCAGAAATATCATCCAATCCTATTCCAGGAAAGGAACAAACACTGAGGACATTGTTTTACTGAAGGTGGAAAGGATGTGACATCCCCAAAAAAAAAACAAAAAAAATTGAAAATTAAAATTTGCTAGAAATTTATTTCCATTTTTAGTAAATTCGAATTTGTAAATTTTTTTCCATTTATGGAAATTCCGAATTTCGAATTTGGTAATTGTAATTAATTATTTTGACTATTGGGCAGAGACTTGTTTTGACCCAACTAACTATTTGACTATGACACTTGTATGGAAACATAATATTTTATGTTGATTGCAGGAGGACAAATAGAATAGTCATGTTAAATTTAGCTGACCATGATTCTATGAGTGGGGAACATGTTGGAACTACCTCTGGGTTGATTATTACAAGTGGAAAATCAGTGATTTGGCCATTGGTAGCCCCCAAAAATCAAGGATTTAGAAAGCTGCGAAAATTCCCAAGGGAGGGAAAAGACCTGAGAAAATGATAAATAACATATGAGAGGAGGCAGGATGCTGCCAAGTATGTTGGGGAAAAGAGACTATTGATTTTTTTTTTCCTTGTTGTTATGAACACTACTATTTGAGTGTGAGACAAGGGGAATCTACTAGAATTGAAGGGAATTGTTGAAGAGGAGTTCCCAAGTTCTCCCTCATGGGTTCATGGTCAGGCTAGGGGGTGAATTGGGAAAGTGGTTTTTGCTGCTCTATTCTACGGTTGGGAGGAACGTGGTTGTTCCTTTTGTCTTCTCGCGAATTGATTCAGATATGTAAACCTTTCCTTACTCTATTCTTGGATGTTTTGTGTGTAACTGATACTGTGCATCTAATTGTTCTAAATCAAAATAATTCTTTCAATGGATGATATCTATTGTGGTATTAGATTTACAATCACAGTCTAAATTCTGGAGTGGTCCCTCCCGAAAAATCTGGAATACTAGGAAAATTTATTTAAATACGATTTGAGTTTAAGAGAGCAGACCCATCTACAAGATAGGTTTAATCTGAAGTCGAAAGGCTAGGATACTTTGTATGCTTGAAGAAGACCAATCTATATAGATATAGGTTTATTTATGTGATGAAAGTATTAAACAAATCTAAATTTGAGCATTCAGATAGGTTTAATCTGAAGACGAAATGCTAGGATACTCTGTATGCTTGAAGAAGAAAAATCTGTATAGATATAGGTTTATATCTGTGACTGAAGTATTAAATAGATCTAAATTTGTGCATTCGGAGTTGAGTAAATTTGTCTAGAAAGGAAACATTTAAATGTATCGCTAATTCCAAACAATCATGCATCTTAAAGAGACTTCCCGTCTGTTATATTTAAGAATTGAAGAGAAATATGAAACAACAAGAACCTTATGGTCGCCTTATCCTTGTAGGCCACCAAATACCATCACCACCCTGATCTAATTTTTCCTAAGGTTGAAGGGGCAAGTTTTTTTCCCATAAATACTTGAATCAAATTGAAACCACGAAACCCTGAAGTGTTGGTCCCACTTTCCTTTCACATTTTCACAATTCGGGAGTTGTTGTTTGTTGGTGTTTGGCATTTGAAATCACGAAATCCTGAACCCCGAAACCTCGAAGCACTAGGCCCATAGTTTTTCCACATTTCGCGATTCGGCAAACAACGTGGTCTTTTGTTTTCTTTTGTGTTCAACATTTTTAATCGTCGAAACCCGATTGACCTCTGGTTTTTCGCAAAACTGTAGGAACATAGTAAGAATTATTTGTTATAGGAACAACTCTAATACTGTAATGAATGGACTGGTAGGAACGACGAAGGATCTTCATCCAGGATAGAGGTAGAATAGAAATAAAAATTCATATTACAAGTCACTATGTACAGGGCATGAAAAGTACATAAATTGTTGTATATGAAAGTATTAAACTAATGAAGCAGATTTTTAGCACGATTTTTCCTAAGAGTTTTGCTTTCCATGAGGTCATACACCTTTAAGTATTCGAAATTTCGTAATTAGACTATTGTTTAATGGCATAAACCATAGAGAACAAGATGGGATCCTTCGAGTTAACTATGCTTGATGTGTAAGATATTGGTGTGTAAGAATGAGACCCAAGTTAGGTATATATACTTGCTTGTTTATATTTTCGGTAAGTAAAGATGCAGGACCGTAGAACGTAACTGAGATTTTCAATTATTAAACTAGAATAAAGATGAAACTATACCTATGACAATGAATTTCTCTATATATATATTTAGAGAAAGTTATAGGTATGTACATACTTATAGGTGGAAATAAGTACAGATGTTAATGGAGAGTTAAAGGGAATTCCCTATAGTAAGAATGATAATATACACCTTTATAAGTGCACATACCAGACAGTAAAAATACGTACTGTTCGAGAAGTCATGAAGATCCAACCTTTCAATTAAAAGCATAATTAAATGTGCAATACTGATTACTTTGACAATCCCAAACTCCTTTTCCTTCCAACTCCCGGTCGCCGAAACGCCGAAAAGGGATTAACGGTTCTGGATCGCCCTTATTCTCCATCCACGTGACCATCACTCTATGACCACACGCTTAACATCAAAGCACTATTGGATTTTCTTGATTCAGGGAATCATGATGCAAGTGTTCCTCCTTTTCTAGGTCCTTCGAACTCCCGGACCCTGAAATGAGAAATCTCCCCCTTGAGAGATCAACGGTCCAGATTCCTCTTGAACTAATGACCACAATCCCACTGGATTGATGATCCACAACCTTCATATTTTTTCCTTGAACCTTGACCACTCGCCATGTAACCTCTTTGATGAACGATGTCGATTGTTTTGTAATTTCGCAATCCGAAAGTTCATGATGCACCGTTTCCAAAATCACTTACCTCTCCAAACACCGAAATCTAAAATAGCGAAATTCAACACCTTAGAGTGTTGGAAGACACTCGACCTTAATCTCCTCGCTGCTCTGCAAGATCCAACAACTCTCACAACTTCGACACTTCTTCCATAAAGTGTTTCCACCATTCATACGACTCCTCTCCTGGGGTGCTTATAAGCGCTTAAATCCCTCGTAACTTGGTGTGATCCTATGGCTCTCAGGATTTCAACACTTTTCCCTGAAGTATCTCCACCATTCGTTTCAACTTCTCTCCTGCGCGACCACCCAGAGGTTAAACTCTATGCGCCTAGATCCTTTCTCTGAACCTCAAGGGTTCTTTCGACCTAAGTTTAGATATTGCCTAT